>JAGKQL010000026.1:5282970-5302060 GCA_018398635.1 Cyprinodon brontotheroides
AGCAAGAAGCCTCCCAGATCTCCAGATGCATTTGAGATATCAAAAAAGTACTCCAGAGTGTTGTTCAGCATGGGGGTGAGTAGAAAATGAAGGCTAATCATGTTTTGGGTGTACTATTCCTTTAATGTATAAAATGTGAATATTTCTTCACTTATGTCAAATGCTCTATAAAGGCAAAATAAGAATAAACTTTTAAATAAATAACTTGCTTTTCCATTTGGGTGTGCAAAATTGGCGAAAATTTCCCAAAATGAGGTGGATGTTACAGTCCAGGTGAGGGTATCTCTCATGAGCACCCCTGGGAATTTGGTGCTGTTGACCACCTCTACAGCTGAGTTGTTGATGAGCAGTGGAGTGTGGTTAGGCCGGTTCTTCCCGAGATCAACAGTAATCTCCTTCGTCTTCTCCATGTTCAGGATCAAGTAGTTGTCTCTGCACCAGTCCACCAGCTGCTCCACCTCCTCTCTGTGATTGGTGGGGAACCTGTGGACGCAGTCATGTGTCATCAGGGTGAACAGCAGGTGGCTCAGGACGCAGCCCTGCGGGGAGCCTCGGCTTAGCATCAAAATAGAAGACAGAAAATAATATTGACAAAGGATAAAGTGGGAATGGCTCTTAAGAGATTTGTGAGTTTAAAAAAAGCTGTTTTAATCTAGCCCTAGAAACACTGTTTCGCATCCTACCTCCAGCCGAGACATGCTGATGCCTTCTCTCATCCTGAGCCAGTACTCACTCTGCTAGCAGCCTTCTCTATTCCTTAGGGGTCCTTTGTCCATTTCCAGCACTTAGCCTCTAGATGCTAGCCTTGGTCACCGTTGTCTCTTTCTACTCCGTCTTCCTGGCAGCTCCTTTGATTTCACTCCGTCCTCACCGTAAGCCGCAGCCACTCTCCCCTGCCTTTGAATCACATTCCAGCGTAATGGTGATCTCTGTAGTCACTAGTCTGTCAGCTTTGCACTTCCAAAAGATGCAAAAGATGTCTGCCACCATAAAGACCCCACTGCTATTTCATAGAGGATAATAAACAATATACATATAGATAATATATTACATTTATGTTAGTAAATCCATGTAGTTATTACACACTATACCTTTGCTTTTAAAATGAAAGACAGCTGCTGTTTAGATTCCCAGTGTAATAAAACATTTATCATATCCATCATTGCCTACAGGTACCAAGAAACCCAAAGTAGATATGTGGGACACTGAAAAAACATTACACCAAATATACTTTGTTTGTTTTGTATTCAGGTAAAAACTTTTTCTTTTGTTTTTGGGGGTGTTGAGAAAAACCAGGATCTTGGTAATTTTCACTATCAAAAAGCTCACAGACAACCTTGAAGATCTCAGAATAATCACTGAAGATGTTGAAGTTTTCCAAATGTAAAAAAAAAACATTGAATTAATGTTTCACACACAAGAAATTGTAAAAAAAAAAACAAAAACAAATACAGGCAAAACGGAAGAAATGACCCTGAAATGCTGCGCAATACTTGAAAAAATGTGTTTAAATCCAATTGTGAACAGAACAGGAGTGCCTTTAATTGAAAAATTTAACTTTAGGGAGACTTTCAGGTTGTTTATATGCAGCACTCATTTGAATTCAGTTTTGGTAGAGGAAAAATGAAAAATAAGGAGTTTAACCAAAAAACGGCACCAAAGAGGGGACAACTTCATAAGGATGTACAGACTGCCCGCCTAATCTTTAGGGAACAGCCACAGGAAGGTTTGTCAGTCTGTTTACTGTGGAAAATGGTGGAATGTTACTGTTTTTGCTGATTATCGCCAAGAAAAAAAGATTCTCTTGCATCAGTGAAATCTCAATAGATATTATAATGAACCTGGAATCAAGACTTTCTCCATCTGTGTTCAGCTTTTCATCACTCCTATTTTCAATTCTGACTGGTGGAACACTTCTATACAGAATTTATTTCCCACAAGAAAACCAGAGATTTTTACCGGAGAAACCAAATCAATGATGTCTGAGATTTAAGAATTAAAGTTATCGACCAGCTCACAAAAGAGTTAGTGGGCGAAGAGAGGTCAATCTAATTTCAGTATCTGCATCTGTAGAAGCCATAACAGAAAAGCTAAATTGATGTTTATTGTCTGGTTAAATGGCGGGCATTTCCCGAGGAGAACTTGTCGTTTAAAGACTTTGTGATGTGGGCAGAGATTTGTAACTGGGCATATTACTCACCTGTTAGGATATCATGGCAGGAGAGTAAGTGAGTGAGCCAATGTATTTTTTGACGGCTATACAGATGGCTCAGTTAATGTTGTTTTCTGCACTTCTGTCTTCAGGACAATGTGAATGTTGAAATCTTCAACAATAACAAATCAGTCATATTTAACACATCACATTTAAAAGGTAATTAAAATCATTAAAAAGGTAATTTATTGACTTAGGATGCATGTAAATTTTCTGGAAAATGGCTCAAACTGGAATTTTTATCTAGAGAATCAAATATTCTAGAGTCAACTTTGCAGAGAAAAACCTCAATTACGTAGACTTCAGTAAATGTACACTTAAAACAAGAATTTAAAAAATCAGCAGTTATAATCTCATTAAGGTGAGTGAGATAAATCTATGGGATCAGTTTTAATAAACAAAGTTTTCCCATGAATAAGTTGGTATAATTAAATATTTTTATGTCTGCATTAATAACCCCAGTTAAGCATTTTTAGGTAATTTTAAATAGATGAAACCACACTGAATAATTAAACCAAAATTGACCAGAAATGAGTTGGATTTGTTGATGGGGTTGCTAGTTGTTCTCTCCGTATTGCCTTAGACAACGCAGCTCCCTTTGAAAAAGAAAAACTGTCCCCATGAGGAAAAGCTCTGTTCTTGGTTTAATGCAGAGCTGCACTTTGAAGCAAAATGCTAGGAAACTGAAAGAAACACGCCCACAGGCCCAAGTGGAGTCCTTCCTAGTCTGGAAAAAATGGTTTACTGCTGTATAAGAGGACCCTCCTCTTTGTAAAGCGAGAGTAGCATACTTCTCCTCATTAATAGAGGAGAATAAGAATAATCCTAGATTTCTTTTTAATACAGTTGCCAAACTCACCCAGAGCCATAGCTCTGTTGAACCGTCCATTCCACCTGCTCTTAGCAGCAATAATTTTATGGGATTCTTTATAAAGCACTCCTCTATCCGCGATTGTACCTGAGGTAGTCATGGAATCTGAACCGAGTTTAGACTGCTTTGATCCAGTTGAACTTTCTGAATTAGCAAAATTATTGTCTTCATCTAAGCCTTCAACTTGTATGTTAGATCCAGTTCCAACCAGGTTATTTAAGGAGGTATTCCCTTTGATCTCCTCCTCCATTTTAGATGTGATTAATCTATCTCTGTTACAGGATATGTACCTAAAGCTTTTTAAGGTTGCTGTAATTAAACCTCTGGTTAAGAAACTGTCTCTTGTCAGTGATGACTTGGTCAATTATAGACCTATATATAATTTTCCCTTTCTTATCAAAAATTCTTGAGAAAGTAGTTGCCAAACAAGTTTACATCACTTACACCATAATGAACTTTTGAAGAGTTTCAGTCTGGCTTAGAGCTCATCATCATAGCACTGAAACAGCTCTGGGCGGAAAAGTCACTAATGATATTCTCATGGCTCAGATAATGGACTTGTATCTGTGCTCGTCCTGTTGGATCTTAGTGCTGCATTTGACAAGCAGCTTGACCATAAATATTCTTTAGAAAGACTTAAATTATTTTCGTTGGAATTAAAGGAACAGCACTAGACTGGTTTAAATCTTATCTATCTGATCGAATTCAGTTTGTTCATGTTAATGATAGATCTCAACACGCTCAAAGGTTACCTGTGGAGTACCACAGGGATCAGTGCTAGGACCAATTCTCTCTTTACTTTATACATGCTCCCAATTGGTAGAATTATTAGACAACAGCATGGGATTAATTTCCACTGTTATGCTGATGATACCCAGCTATATCTGTCTATAAATCCAGATGAAGCTCTAACCCATTACATAGATTACAGGCATGTCTTGAAGACATAAAACCTGGATGACTTAACTTTCTGCTTGGAATGCAGACAAAACAGAAGTTATAGTCTTTGGACCAGAGTCTCTGAAAAAGAAACTGATTAGCCAGTCACTTCATTTGGATGGGATTAAACTGATTTCAGATAATAAAGTAAAAAAATCTTGGTGTTATTTTTGATCAGGACCTGTCATTTAAATCCCATATCAAAGAGGTTTCTAGAATTTCCTTCTTTCATCTGAGGAACATTGCAAAAATTAGAAATATCCTGTCCAGGGGTGATGCTGAGAAACTAGTCCATGCATTTGTTACTTCAAGGCTGGACTATTGTAATTCTTTACTATCAGGAAGTCCACAAACTGTAGTTAAAAGCCTTCAGCTGATCCAAAATGCTGCAGCCAGAGTTCTAATGAAAATTAAAAAGAGAGATCATATCTCGCCTATCCTGGCTTCTCTTCATTGGCTTCCTGTTAAATCAAGAATAGAATTTAAAATCCTCCTTCTCACATATAAAGCCTTAAATGGCCAAGCTCCATCTTATATCAGAGATCTGATTGTTCCTTATGTTCCTAACAGAGCACTTCGCTCTCAATCTGCAGGTTTACTAATGGTTCCTAGAATTTCTAAAAGTAGAATGGGAGGCAGGTCTTTTAGTTATCAGGCTCCTCTCCTGTGGAACCAACAACCAGTTTTAGTCCGTGAGGCAGACACCCCGTCTACTTTTAAGGCTAGGCTTAAAACTTTCCTTTTTGATAACGCTTATAGTTAGAGTGGCTCAGGTTATCCTGAGCTATCTCTATAGTTATGCTGCTATAGGCTTAGACTTTTGGAGGACATAGGGACCCCCATTTCATCATTCTGCTTCATTCTCTCTCTGTTCTCCTATTCTGCAGAATCTGTTAGTTCAATCTCTAACCTTCTGCTCTCTCTGCTTTTCCTCAGAGTAGCTTTGCCTCGTCTGTTCCTGTTTGGCTGTGACGTCATCCTGGAAAGAAACATCAGCTGTGCTGCTTCCATCAACACCCTTGTTTATAGATGTTGGAGATCGGCCTGTTTTCCAGTGTGGTCCTGTTTCTCTGACCGTGACTGAGTGGATGTGCTCTCTTCATCCTCTGACATGGGAGCTGGCTTGGAGCTCGTCTGCCTGGCTGTGTGTTTCCTGTGGACGGGGCCGCCTTTACAGCTGCTTTTGTATCTCTGCTTGTCTCCTTGAACCCCAGTCGGCTTCGGCAGATGGTCAGCCACACTGAGCCTGGTTCTGCTGGAGGTTTCTTCCTGTTAAAGGGAGTTTTTCCTCTCCACTGTCGCTACAAGCATGCTTTGTGTGTGAGGGATTGTATTTGAGTCAATGTAATCAACTTGTTTTCCTCTTAGATAGAAAACTTTGTATCGATTTGACTGTATGATCTGGTTGAACTGTAAAGTGCCTTGAGATGACATGTGTTGTGAATTTGGCGCTATATAAATAAACTGAATTGAATTGTCTAATTTGGTTGTGTAGAGGCCAATTATTTGCATCTGAATTTTAATTTCAATTATTTACGGAACAAAAATTTCTTCAATTGAAATTTGTTGACATAACTTCATTGAATAAACTAAATAATTTCAAACTATTTTAATCAAAATTTAATCAAAAATGTTTTTTAAGTATCTCTAAGAGATGTGATCGATATTGACATTGTTGCATCATGCAGTTTCTATGGACTAAAAACATTTTCTGATTAAGGAATAAGAGAAAAGAGGGTTCTAGACCACACCGCTATTTTTAAGTGTCCATTGACTTCACTATAATAAAGTCAAGCACGTGCATCTGGCAGTTCATGGCTTCTCTGAAATGAATCTGACATCGCTGCCTAAAACACAATATAGCTACATAATTAATTTGACAAGCTGTTAGAAACAGCTGTTAAACCACTTTGAGAAGCAAAAACTTCCAGCTAAATGTTCTGCTTCCTATAATTAGACTGGAGCAGAGGGCTGCTGGTGGTTTCATGAAATCTTCCATGTGTTGCTATAAATCAAAGGAGTCTTAAATTTGTCGACTGAAGATTTTGGTCAAAATTTTTATAAATATCCTTTTTCTCATGTTGAAAACTAAATAAATGTATGTATCCTGAAAGAAATTGTTAAAAAATACAAATGTGTTAGGAGAGAAAAAAAATAATAATTTTTACTTTTTGAAAACTGTCTATAGGTCTTCAAATAAAATGTGGAAAAACTAACCAACCACAAAGATACATTTGAGCTCTAGAAACAGCAAAGTCACCATAAAATCCTTTTATTGACTTAAAACACCCTCACAGATACAAGTTGATGAAAACAGAAATTCATGTGTAAAATATTATTGATAAACTTAAACATACAAACTTTATCAATGAAAACATTAAACAGAAAAAATTACCCGTTTAAAAAAAAACCATAAACTGCTTTAAAAAAAAAGAAAAACAAGTTTTCATGATAGAAAAATTTTGTCAAAATGATTTGATTGAGATCAAGATCACCGTAAATAAAAAAAATATAAGTAATTGATTGTAAAATTTTACTGTCGAATTAGTGAATAATAAATGTAAATAGTATTTGATAGAAGCTCCAATATTATTGACAAATGACAATCTGACCTGCTTAATAAATCGGTTTTGTTTAATTAACACATTAAACTAAATCCCAAAGTTAAAGCACTAAAGTGAATGCAAAACAGAAAAGTCTCAGAAGAAAAGTTTTCAAATATTAAGAAATTCATTTTTACCGTAAATCCTCTAATATTGGCCTGTATTCATTAGCGGTCTCTAATAATATGGCGGTTTTGCTGTCGGCGGGGGTAAATAATGGCCGGTTGCTAATACAGGCGGGCTATAGTGGAACCAACGATGTTCCTGTGCAGTCCTCAGCAACCTCTGATAGTAACATGCAAGTGATACCACAGGGGGCAGTGTTTGCTAACTAAAGTCCAATCCATTAGCTTGGGAATTCCCATCCTTGCGCCAGACAGTGCTTGCAGACAGGGAGGCCGGATTGTTTTGGTTTTTATGACCGGCTGTGATGGCAGAACGGTTTCCATTAATTTTTTTAAAAACTTTGTTTGGCCAGGAATCCATTCTGTGTCTTTTTTTTTTTTTTTTGTATTGCCGTTGCAGAAAAATAGCAGCTGCGCTGGAAGATGTCTGAATAATGTTCTGTAAACCGTTATGTTAACTGTACTTTTCAATAAATTAACCTAGTATTTTGTCGGTTCAAAGAGACACAATCTGTTTTTATTCATTCACTGGTCGCTGCCTGTTTTGATCCAAATAGAGGAGGCCTGCACCACCCCCGCCCTCCTTCCACAATGGCCTGGAACCAAGATGCACCTGAGGAAATAAAGGCCCCGCCTATTAGGAGGATTTATTTGTGAAGTATTTACATTTTTGATGTTGTGATTTACAGACTTTTTCTCAGCCTGTTTTTTCATTGTGAATTCAGCTGATTGTCTTCATCATCTTCTCCTCTTCGCTGTTCATCTGTTTAAAAAATGATAGACAGATTGTTGTTTAATAATTAGGTTTTTTAAATACACTTCTGAAATCCAGTGGAAAATTGCATAAAAGATTGACCGTAAAGGTATTACACTCTAAGAATATTTTATCATAATTTACTTACTTTCTTGGAATTTGATCCATCTGAAGAGGAGGATGACGTGTCAGAAGCTACAAAACAAAATAAAATGTAAGCTTTTCTATTTGGCTTTAAAATAGTTACATCAGGAACATAACATTATGAGACAAAACAAGATGAAAATACATTATTGCTAATACTCACTATTTGCCCGCTTAAAACCTGAAACAAAAAGCATAACATCTACTTATAGTTTTTATAAAAGGAAATAAAAATCTTAGCATTTAAATTAATTAAAGCATTAAATCTTAAAATGTAATGTTTGTTTAGAAGCACCAACTAATAAAAATAGCTGAAATATAAACAAATAGTATGTAAGAAGGTTTTATGATTCATAGAATAAATCTTTGGTTTCTCACCCTTATCTTTCTTCTTCCACAAGACGACTCCACCAATGATGGCAACCAGAGCCAGAAGTGCAGCAATAACAACCCCAATAATGATCCCAATGGAGTTTCCTGAAAGAAAATCACTTAAACTGGTTAAACTATGTAAGCTATAAGCTTGAGTGTGAAAAAAATATTAAAGCCTTTGAGTAAAAACTGCAGTAAAAATATTGCTACATTTTGAATAAAATTGAAGTAATACTGTTTTTTAGCTATGAATTTTTACTCAGTGATTTGAGTTTATCCAAACATCCTTTTAAACTTATAAATAAAAATAAAAAAAACTAAATGTGGTCTACTTTCTGATCTCTAAGGGTTTTAGAAGCATTTCTGACTGAAAAATTCCCAACTGAGTTAAATGAAGAACAGCTTTGGTACCTGTGCAAAGATGAGGCATTAAAAAACACTGTTTTCAGTGAAGCCACTGATACAACTGCTCCTATCTCTGATTCATTTGTGATTAAACAGCCATTTCTTTAACCTCAGCCAAAAATGTTTTTATAAATGCAGAACAAATAAACAGCTCTTTCTCTGCCTCTAAAGTTTTAAACACCATGAAAAACCAGGAGAAACCTTAGATTGTATAAATCAATATATTGACTTTATCTGCAATAAATTAGAACCTATTCAGTTGACACATATTTTTTTTATTAGAACATTAGCCGATTTGTGTTTGCTTGTCTCCAAATGGAGGATTTTTATTGAAAGCTGACCATGGAGAAAATTAGAAGTGCTCTCAAACTTCCAATCTAAAATTGGATTTCAGAGTCTGACTGTTTAGTTCTGTGCACAATAAGAACAGGAGCAGCCAGTATCTGTACTTCTTTGAAAAAGCAGCTGCAAGGATGACCTGCAGAGTTTGAGATGTAAGTTACTTTAGTTTCATCTAATATAAAACATGAAGGAGTTCAAGGAGAGGATTTTTCTTCCATTGGTGTTTTTAAAATTAATACATTTTTGCACAGATTCAGAAACATCTGTCTGAGCAGCTGCTCTGTTTTCTGCTTCACTGGTTAAAATGAGGAGGAGGGAGGCTGATCCATAGATACAGGCTTTTGTGAATTAAACACATTTCCACAGACTGATTAATACTATGAGAAGAATGAATAGTATTCTCCTGTTAACAAAAATAATTTCTACTTTTCTGTTTAGTTTTTATTATTTATAAAGTATCTGTAAACATGAATAACTATGATGAATTAACAGAACATCACTGCTTCATCATAGTTTAACCCCTTCAGCTCTGATCCTCCAATGTGTCTCATCACAGTCAGCCAGGTTACTTCTGGACTCATTAGTAACCTTCATGGTGATTGGATGTTAGAATGAGGGCTAAGACTGACAGGGGAGGGAGGGGGGAGGATTTGATTTGAGGAGACATCAGCTCCTCTCCCGTCTGTGTATAGGCAGCCCTCTATGGGAGACTACTTAGCTGACAGGCTTTTAAAATGAGCTTTTTCTATCCTATTTTAGCCTAAACATTAATCATAGCTTCTTTTCAGGTCTGCTATTTTTTTAGGTTGAATAAATGTTTTGCTGCCAGACTTCATGCTTCTCTGAAGGGTTTTTAACTTTTTTTCAAAACATCAAAACATTTTTAACAACATTTATTCATGTTGTCTGCAGCCAGCAATGAAACTAACTATGCAGCCAAAAAGAAGTTAGGATCCATTTTACAGTGTTGGAGTTTAATAAACTAATTTAATATTAGCATCAAAGGGTTACTGAAATATTACAACTTTAATTTCTGTCCTTAGCTGCACTGTGGGAGCGCCATCATTACTCCACTGTAAATCCTCCAGTCTTGTTAGAAGAATTTATCTTTCACTTCTGTTCAACACGTCCATTAAATCTGATTTAGGTTGAGCTCCCATCATGGAGGAGATGTTGACCTGTAGCTGCTGAGGAGATGGTAGAGATCTATTTAAAGGTTCATATGTTTGCCTCAAATAAACAAAGAAAGAGATAACCTGTTTCAGCCATTAATCTTTTCATGGTAGGCTATATCAATAAATGTCCATCGCCTTTTTTATCAGGACCTGATCTGTTTCCTCGTCCTGCTGCTCTGCATTACAGACCTGTTAGTTTGATAAATTCTAAATTACTATAATATATTATAATATAAATATATCACCACAACTGCAATACATGGAAAAGCTGAAGATAAAACAAAGTGAACTAATTGAAGATATGAGTAAATCTAGGGTAAAAAATTATTCTGTTTTTGTGACTTAAAGGCTTTCAATTTAGACAACTGTTCATGACTTTTTAAGACACTGTGGAAACTTGTCTTTCAACTGTAGTTTAACCCCAAAGACAGATGTAAAGGAGAAAACTTGGAAGTCACTGTTTGCACTAAACAAAAAATCCATAGAGGAAGGTAAAAGTTAAAAATTTCAGCATATACAATTTATAAAAAATAAAACATATTTTAAAGGCACACTATGCAACATTTTTCAGTTAATTAATGTGTTCCATAACGTTTTGGATGATTAAAATGAGTCATTTCAGGTTGAAGAAAGGTTTTCTCGGCCGCCCTGGTGGTCTGTGGGAAAAATAATCGCGACTCTGCAATTGCAGTGAGCTCCCTCGCCCGCACTCCACAGGGTCGGAAGTCTCTCGGGTCTTGCTTTTACGGCTAGGAACTGCTGGCATCTCCCCTCAGTTAAAAGCATGCTCGTTGCTAAACACAGTGTGGCGACATCTTTTTGTAGCAGTTATGCTACCGCTTGTTGACCGGACGCAGCAAAATCAAGGCCTGCTGCTTCATTTTTGCTGTTTTTGTACCAGTTAGTTCTGATGCGTACGCGCCGCTGAAGCAGCTTTGCTGCTCTGGCTGCGTCCGCGTGCAAAAGTGGGGTCTGACGCTCGCTACGGAGCTTCACTATCCTTCTCTGCCTTGCAGCTATATTTATGCTGTGATCAGTGGAATAAAGTAGTTTTAATATGTTTTTAAGTGAGAAAATACACCTGAAAACGTAATCAGTGCAGTCAGTCTCATTCAGATTATTATCTTCCGTTCCCATTATTATATCTTCTGTCGGAGCCAGCCAGACCCCCACATACCGGTTAGCGTGTGCACTGTCAGAAGGAATCCTTCAACAGCGCCCCTGGCCGGGTCGCTTCTCCCCGGTTCACCACGGGCAGCTTGGTAGGTGTTTTTCATCTAAATAATCCGGGAACTGCAGGCAATAGGTGAATACGTGCTTTTGAACATATTCTGCCGCAGATTTCTGCATTTTAAGTTAATTATGCGCGCCAATAAACCCGCGTTTAACAGGGAGTGATCAGAGCGGTGTAGGCCATCAGCGCTGTGTGTTCTCTCCTGCCAGCCTCCAGATCAGTTTCTTGATTGGCTTCGACGCTGGGCGCTGGGCCGAGCAGCAAAATTCAATTTTTCCATCTTGAGCAGCAGCGTGTTTGCAGCGGCACGCCACGCCGTAGTCAGATGTTTAAACGCCGCCGACGCCGGCCAGTGCTTCAGCTGTTCTCAGACGCCGCTTTCGCGCTTGCTGCTGAAAACGCCGCCAGCCGCTGACCTTATTGCGCCACGCCAGTACAACCATTGACTTTGCATGTAAACTCGGCTGCTTCTAGCGTTGCAATGGTTGCGTGTGAACGCAGCATTAGTCATTGTTGCCTTCGCCTGTCTGCTAAGCTCAAAACAACCGCGCTTGGCTTGACTGAGAAACCAGGAGAACAGCTGAGCATATTTACGGCAGTGCACTTTTACTTTCGCCTCTGAGGGAGCCTCGCTGGAAAATCAACAATCCGGTTGCATAGTGTACCTTAACAACATATTGCTTTTAAAATCCATTAATAATACTAAAGTCTTACCTTCACTTGTTCTGATCTTTGATTTTTCCAGAGTAATAACGATGTCTCTGCTAACACCAGAGAGCTGAAACACACAATCATATCTTGTCCAGTCCTCAGATGATGGAAGTTTCAGGTCAACGCTCATCTGGAAGGTTCCATCATTGTTAGGGAGGATCTCTCCTTTCTCCACACCATCATGGATCTCTGCTCCATCTTTCCTCCAGAACATTTCTGCTCTGTTGGGGTAGAAACCTGTAGCAAAGCAGCTGATTGGAGAGGAGGAAGACTTCTGGAGGAGGGAGACTGAGGGAAGATCTGGAGATGGAGATAGAGTTTAAATATAAACTACTTAGAGATGAATAAGATTGATTGAAATGTTTAAAGCTGAATAAAAGCCACAAAAAAATGATTCACATTAAAAATGTAGTGAAATAAAACAAAATTCACTTTGAACATTTTTATTAAAATAAAACATTTAAATAATCACTTCATCCAAAGAAAAATCAGGAAAAGTTTCTCTACCTGTTCTTATCAGAGAGCTCCTCCCATAGTTCACATACTTCTTCAGCCACTCAGGACAAATCTGGTTGAAGTAGGTCTTTTCGTACTCCAGCAAATCTTCTTTATTGTTCCATTTCTGTGTAGTAAGTACAGCCTGTTGTTTTGGAGCAACAAAGTTGTTTATCTCTGTTTTCCATATTAGCCAGTCTTCTCCATCATAGCCATACTGTCGATAACCAGTAACATCTCCAGTGTCATCATCCCACTCACAGCCGTACATGTACTGGACAATGTGGACACCTAGAAGACAGTAAATACAATCTGGCTTTAGTTTTCTCTAAGTTCTCTCTATGTTCATAAGTTTTTAAGATTAAAAGATGAGAAAAAAGTTATCTTCCTTAGAAGAAAATTTAATCATATAGATTCAATGTGTTTTTTTTTTTAATCAATACTAATCAAAGGGCTGTTACTTCATCTGACCCATACTGTTTGGTCATAAGCAATGTAGAAGATTATACCAGGGGGTGGGGTGGATCTCAGGCACATGTTGGCTCTCAGCTACAGTTTCTACATCTGAACCAGAACCAGTTTGGACCTTAGTTTCAGTTTGGTTCTAGATCCTGATCCACCAGCTGAGGGTCAGCAAGAAGGTCAAAGGTCAGGAAGCTGGAAAACAGCAGAACATGTTCCTGAAGGTTCTGATGTCTGGAAGGTTCTGAAGCGACTGTCAGTGATGAAGACCCAGAGAGGAAATCATCTCTGATCTCAGGTTTTAGGTTTGATTCTTCATTTGGACTCATTCAGGATTTCCTGCTTGTTTTTGGTTCTTTGACCAAATATGGAAACATTTCAGGATTTTATTGATCAGAGAATCGATTCTATTTCTATCTGTTGTCATTTTATTCATTCATAGATTTTATTGATAATTTTTTTCCAGATCTTGCAAATCTCATCAATTTGCAAGATTGTGTGTTTGGCTGGCCATCTCCCTCTGCTGAGAGTGTTAATGTTTTTCCTGTATCTGCTGTCTGTTGTATGTAGTGTGTCACCGCTGCTGGTGTATGATCGCCTGACACTTCTTAATATTTTTTAATCTTTTGAAAAAAATTTGCAGCTTTGCTGGATACTCAAAGAGGCTTCCGCCTTACCTTGAGTCTATACCGCTGCATCTGTTGCGTCCTTCCTGCTGGTTACCTCGCAATGGTCACCGCAGAAAACGCGGAAAGCGAGGGGGAGTCCTCAGTAAACTGAAAATGTTTCTGGCTGCCTCCTTCCACGATCCCTGTCGTCTTCCACCCGGACCATTCACAGACTACAGTGGCTACGATCTGCGGAGTTCCACGGAGTACAGATATCGGTGGCTCCAACCGGTTCTTTGGTACACCGGAGTGCTGCTCCCCTGCTGTCGGCCAGTGTGGATCTCCCAGCGGGGCTGTATGCCGGGAAATCTCCGCTCGCTCAGCCGCTTCTCTCGCCAGAGACCGATTCTCAGTTCACACGGCCCTTATAAATGTTAGCTCTGTTACAAATAAGACGTTTATCTTGAGAGACTTTTTTACAACACATTATCTGGATTTCCTCCTTGTAGACAGAGACCTGGGTGAAACCAGGTGAAAACAGCGCCTTCTCGGAGCTCCTCCCCCACGGCTGTTCCTACGTCAGAGCTGCCAGTCGCGGGGGCGGGCTGGCTGCTATATTTAAGGAGAGCTTCAGATGCCGGACGATAATCACCAAAAATTACTCCAGTTTCGAACTGCAGATGTTTGTGATCAACCTTACCTTCGCTGAGCTGTGTGCCACAGTTTATCGCCCACCCAGATAGGGACATTCTTCAAGGGTTCTCAGAGTTTTTGTCTGAGTTTCTCCCAAAATTTGATAAACTGCTGATATGTAGAGACTTTAATATTCATGTTTGTTGTGCAGCAAATCAACTGGCCAACGAATTCAAAGGCCTTTTAGTCTCCTTTGATCTCACCAAATCTGTTAATGCCCCAACACATGAGTATGGGCACACACTTGACCTTGTCATCTCTCATGGGCTTTCAGTTTGCCTCAGAGAAATAGTCGACACTGCTATCTCAGATCACCTCCCTGTTGTTTTCGACTTTGCTGCCCCCCACCTGCCAATAAGCCAGAAAAAGGATAAACTGCATGTATCCCTGGGTTGGTTAAGGGAAAGCTTGGCTGCTTACCAGAGAGCTCTAAAGGAAGCCAAGTCCAAATATTTGTCCGCCATAATAGCTAACAGCTCTCATAATCCAAGACTGCTATTTAATACTATTGATTCTGTCATTAATCCATGCCCTACTGTCCTGTCTGCTGCCTCCACTGCAACCTGCAAGGAGTTTGTGTCATTTTTCACTGATAAAGTGGAATCCTGTCAGGCAGAATATCTGTAATAGTAATATGCCTTCTGATGATGTCTGGGCTCCTCCGGCACAGACTGCTGTATTCGAGCGGTTTGAGACCATTTCTTTGCTTTCTTTTACTAAGGTGGTTAGTGGCATGAAACCCACAAACTGTCCCTTAGATATTATTCCAGCCAAGTTTTTGAAGGAGGTTCTGAGCTCTGTTGGGCCAAGTCTGCTTGTTTTTATAAACACTTGTGCTTACCTCCGGGTCTGTTCACAGCTGCCTTCAAACATGCTATGGATAGGCCACTCATAAAAAACGCATCTTGACCCCTCTGGACCTTACAGCAGCCTTTGACCACAGTCGGCCATGCAGTCCTTGTAATCTCACTTAAGGCCACATGCGGCATCTGTGGCACGGCTCTCCAGTGGTTTTAGGTCATTGCACCTGGAAACAGGAGTTTGGCTGTGCGCCAATTGGTACTGCTCCTCAAAGGGCAAAACACTGGCAGAAGTTGCCACGGGATATTCTCGACCCCTATTCTGTTTTTTCTTTATATACTACCTCTGGGGATAGAACATAAAAAACACAACCTATATACTGCTTAAAAAGTACTTGACTTGCAGATATTTGCCCTTGAAACCAAGCGAAAACACTGCATTCACTAAGCTACTGGACACAAATATAAAAGTGGCTGTCAGAACTTTTTGCACTTAAGCGACAGCAAAGGCGAATGCATCTTATTTGGTTCAACAATTTCAAATGTTCTCACCACAAACTCCAGCAATCTAGCCCCCCTTTTTTAAATCTCATGTCAAAAATCTTGGGGTAACATTTGATAATGGGCTCAAATTTGACAAACAGATTAGCTCGGCTTGCATCAGCTCAAGCTTTTCCAGCTCCGTCTTTTGGCCAAAGTCAAGTCCCTTTCTCAGTGGCAGGATGTTGAGAAGACAGTCCATGCTATTGTTCAAGACTGAACCACTGCAATGCTCCCCTTCACGTTTTTCCCAGTCAGTCATCAATTTCTCATCTCACTTGTGCAGAGCGCTGCTGCCGATTTTTAACAAAACACATCCAGATGTGAAACATTACTCCTGTGCTGTTGTTACTCACTGGCTTCCAGTCCGTTTAAGAATTGATTTAACTACTGCTGTTTGTTTTAACGCTATCCATGGCGTGGCCCCCTCTACTTGTCACAGATTTTTAACTTTTACGCCAATTGTGGCAGAGCTTTACACTCCGCGGGTCGCTTCTGTTAGAGGTCCTAGGACAGTGGGGCGTCGTTCTTTTGCTGTCGCTGCTCCCAGACTGTGGAACAAGCTATCCCCTGACATCCGCATCACTACTGACCTCAGCCTTTTTTTAAAAAGAAAAAAAAAAAAGCTTAAAACCCACTTTTTTAAATTAGCATTTAATTCTGACTAGGATAATATTGTCTCTTAGATGTCATCTTTCTGTGTGCTCCTTTTTATGCATCTCTGGAAGGATTTTAATGTCCTGCAGCGCTGCACCACTACAGCACTTTGGGTACCATTTGGCTATTGTAAAGGGCTATACAAATAAATTTGATTGATTGATCGATTGATAATTCAGCATCAAACGGATCATTTATGGTTTTGATAGAACCGACAGCCTTCAGTCAAGTCAATTAAAGTTCTACTGCTGCTTCCTTTCAGTCCAAATGGGTCAATTTTACTGATGTTCTGTCTGTTAACTGGATTTAAACTCATTTCCTCTGAGAACAAACAGATCTTCATGCAGCGTTTCCATCCTGCTCGCCGCCGCTCAGCTCGGTCCAAGAACCTGGTTCTGATGGGCGGTTTCAGCACTTTGGAATGCGGGGCGGTTCAGTTAAAGTTCTGGTGGAAAAGTTTTCCTGATATCTGTTGGTTAATGTGGGAGCCGAACGGAACCACTGAGTTCTACAGAGGTTCTGGTCAGAAGGGATCATCAGCTGTGGGAGGTTCTGCCTTTGGTTCTGTTCTTCAGCCTCTGACAGCAGAACCGGGTCATGGTCTGGTTCTGCTGGTTTCCCTCCAGCAGAACCTGTTCAACTCTTTACTGGAACCAAGAAGGATCCAAACAGGAACGTACTCCTGACCTGTGACCTCTGCAGAACCTTCTGATTAACTAACGGTTAGGGCTGGGCGATGATAGCAGGACCAAAAAGCTTGTCGATAAAAAAAAATGCATATTGATCGATGTCGATAATTATTGAAAAGATTTGAAACTATATTTTTTGTGTGCAGCTCTGCCTGGACTTTTTTATGATATTGCTAAATGATTTAATTTTAATAAGAACACAAACACAGACTTCCGTTGAAATCTTTATTTAATAACTTTTTTAAATAACTTGAATTGTTATGGTTAGAACAATTCCGCATTCTTAGTTTCCTGCTTTAACCTGAGTTATTACTTAGAAGTTTCTGGCCCTCAGCATTTTTTTCTCTCAATTGTTGGAACTAAGTGGGAAACTGCCCAGAGCTGAAAATATATATATATTTTCCTCACATTGAAGATTCCTCGGAGGCGATGCAGAGCATCGCCGTGATCCTACTACTAGCCTTCGTAGACTCCCTCTTGGTGTGAGCGGTGGACATGGATTAAAAAGTTGGTTGTGTTATTCAGACTTCGTTTTTCATTGGTTCCCGACACATTTTACAGATGACTGTGGTTTTGTTTTTGTCCGACTTGCCATGACGGAAATAACTGCCAAACTACAAAAACCCTTCTTTGAAACAATTTCCTCTGCCTCTCCCTTGCGGCGTACATCTTCATGTGCTCTGAGTTGTGGTTTGAGAGGGCGGTGGCGCTTTTTGACGGCGTGCCTGGCTCCGCAATTGCGATTGGTTGGGATGGAGTAGTGACTAGCATAAACCTACATGATAGGCTACAATGAGAAGGGAAGGGAAAACTTCGCGTTTTTATCTAACTTTTATCAGCACTTTTTTTCTATTAAGCGACACGTCTATTGATCGATATATATGGTTATTGAATTATCGCCGTAGCCCTACTAAATGTCACCTTTCAGCCAATTAGAGTCCATTTCCTCTCTGACCCTGATGAAGCTGATTAAGGTTAATCTGAGCTGCTGGACCAGAACCAGAACCAGAACTCCTGATCCTTCCTCTAACATCTCAGCAGCTGAAGCTGCTCAGAGCCTTCATCAGTTCAGGAGCTTCCTCTTCCTCTCTGCAGACCTGAACCTGCAGCAGGTTTTCTAGAAGCTTCCACTGAAGCAGAGTTCATCTCCAGGGTTTGATCCCTGCAGGAACATCAGCACAGAAGCAGCTTCAATGTTCCAGCTGAGATGGATCCTCTGTGGTTCTGAAGGTCCATCATTCCTGCTCCTCTCCTCTGATGCTCTCACAGCTCTGCTCTCTCTGCAGCTTCAAGGCCAACAGATCCCAGAAGAACCTTCAGAGCTGAAGATGCTGCAGCTCTGCTAACAACAGAACCAGAACTAACTCTAACTGGGCAGACTGGTGTATGGAGAGCAGAACCAGCTGATGGTCCGGTTCCTCCCAGCAGCAGAGCTTCTGTCTGTGGAGGATGGAGACTCCTGGACATGGAGCCTGGTGGCAGTCTGAGAGGAACCAGAGGATCTACCTGGAAGGAACCACAGCTGCTCAGGAACAGAACCATCAACTAGGATCTGTTCTGGTTCTGGTTGGACCCAGATCCTCCTTTGTTCTCCTTCATGTTTCTGTGTTTGGAGGGAGCTGCTTACGCCTTCAGGAAAAACTGACTCCATGTTTTATCCAGTGAAGCTTTAAAAGATCAAAGTTTCTGAAAACTGGAAACATCAGAACTTCTCTGATGTTTCTCTGCAGCTTCAGTCTCTGTTCTCCATCCTCCATCAGTGTCTCTGATCTTCCTGCTTCCTCTCAGTCTCTAATGTTTCAGCTGATCTTCTCTCCTCCATCTCTGTGTTTCTTCTCTAAACATGGAAACAAACAGACCTGTCCTGAATCTCCTCACTAGAACCAGAACCACTGACCCAGGAGCTCCTTCTCTATGAGAGCAGCTCCATCTAAAGCAACTTTTGATCAGGAAACATGTTTACAGATTTTCTTGTTGCTCTTTTTACAGCCTGACCTGATTAAAGCTTCCATCAGTCTGATGGTTTCAAAAATCTTCTCTCATATTTTCTCACTTTGATGTATTAGGTCCACTGATGTGTTATGAAAATGATCTTCCTAACAAAAATAACAACAATAACAAAAAAAGTCTATTGTTATGCAATATTCTCAGACATATTAAGACTACTTTAAAAACTATAATGTTTTCAAGTGTTATGAATTATTTTTTGTTGTTTCTGTCTTAATTATCCAGCATGATGGAGCCTCTCAGCAGCTCAGA
>JAGKQL010000026.1:5302560-5345680 GCA_018398635.1 Cyprinodon brontotheroides
TCCATGTTTAGAGAAGAAACACAGAGATGGAGGAGAGAAGATCAGCTAAAGCATTAGAGACTGAGAGGAAGCAGAAAGATCATTGATGGAGGATGGAGAACAGAGACTGAAGCTCAAGAGAACAAACTCTGGAGCTAAACACTCCTTCAATGAATCACCCTGATCAAAAACCTCACATTGATCCATGTTTTCCAGACATCTCAACTCACTGTCTGTCTGTAGATCCCACTTATGTAAAAATAAACTGAGTTTAACATGTCCTAAAGTCCACATTGTTTCTATATATATGAGTCATAATAAGTTGAACTGCCTTTGATGTGTGTAGATAAACACTGCAGACAGTGAATCTGTATGATGAAAGTTTTTAAAGGTGATGTTTTAGCATTTTCTCATGTTTTTTTTTTTCTTTTTCTCCAAGACTTCTTTGTTGTGTGGATGACAGTGTTCATGGTAAATAGTTGAAACTGCTGTTGAAAGTGTGATCTATAATATCTTAAATTAGTTTTTTCTCTGTCTTTTAGGTGTCCGTATTGTCCAGAACATTAACGGCTGGAAATGGGACGATGAGGCTGGACAGGTTACTGGCTATAAGCAGGATGGCTGGGATGGGAAAGACTTCATGGCATCGATCATGGAGACAAACACCTGGATTGGTCCAAAACTCAAGGATGAAATTACTACAAACAAATCAAACAACAACAAAGCTCCGCTGGCACCATGGGACAACTGCTACAGCCTGATTTATCCTGAGTGGAGGAGGAAGTATATGAATGAATGACTGAATGACAATATGAAGGATTTTTTTTCTCTATTTCCTATTTCTTTATTTTTATATTTAGATTACATGTATATTAAAGTGATAATGTGTGAAATTGGTTTAAAAATTGTAATTGTGTTTTATAATTTCCCTTCTTTCTGTAATCTTTTGCATTAACAATATTCCTGATTACTATGTTACTTATGAATCGACACGACTCAGAGGTTCATTAAGTGAGCAACTTAATTAATTACACCACATTCGTGCAATTACCCATAACCCACCACCATTTAATATGGCTGCTGTAAACACATATATATATATATATATAAATATATACACTCACCCGGCCACTTTATTAGGTACCCCATGCTGGTAAGGGGTTGAAGGACTTTTGCCTTCAAGAACTGCCTCAATTCTTGCGTGGCATAGATTCAACAAGGTGCTGGAAGCATTCCTCCAGGGAGTTTGGTCCATATTGACATGATGGCATCACACAGTTGCCGCCAGATTTGTCGGCTGCACATCCATGATGCGAATCTCCCGTTCCACCACATCCCAAAGATGCTCTATTGGATTGAGATCTGGTGACTGTGGAGGCCATTTGAGTACAGTGAACTCATTGTCATGTTCAAGAAACCAGTCTGAGATGATTCCAGCTTTATGACATGGCGCATTATCCTGCTGAAAGTAGCCATCAGAAGTTGGGTACATTGTGGTCATAAAGGGATGGACATGGTCAGCAACAATACTCCAGGTAGGCTGTGGCGTTGCAACGATGCTCAATTGGTACCAAGGGGCCCAAAGAGTGCCAAGAAAATATTCCCCACACCATGACACCACCACCACCAGCCTGAACCGTTGATACAAGGCAGGATGGATCCATGCTTTCATGTTGTAGATGCCAAATTCTGACCCTACCATCCGAATGTCGCAGCAGAAATCGAGACTCATCAGACCGAGCAACGTTTTCCAATCTTCTATTGTCCAATTTCCATGAGCTTGTGCAAATTGTAGCCTCAGTTTCCTGTTCTTAGCTGAAAGGAGTGGCACCCGGTGTGGTCTTCTGCTGCTGTAGCCCATCTGCCTCAAAGTTCGACGTACTGTGCGTTCAGAGATGCTCTTCTGCCCACCTTGGTTGTAACGGGTGGTTATTTGAGTCACTGTTGCCCTTCTATCAGCTCGAACCAGTCTGGCCATTCTCCTCTGACCTCTGGCATCAACAAGGCATTTCCACCCACAGAACTGCCGCTCACTGGATGTTTTTTCTTTTTCGGACCATTCTCTGTAAACCCTAGAGATGGTTGTGCGTGAAAAATCCCAGTAGATCAGCAGTTTCTGAAATACTCAGACCAGCCCTTCTGGCACCAACAATCATGCCACGTTCAAAGTCACTCAAATCACCTTTCTTCCCCATACTGATGCTGAAACTTTGAACTGCAGGAGATTGTCTTGACGATGTCTACATGCCTAAATGCACTGAGTTGCGCCATGTGATTGGCTGCTTAGAAATTAAGTATTACAACGAGCAGTTGGGCTCCAACAACCATTGTCATCATTGACAAAAGAAACAACTACTAACACAGTGTTCAACATCCGCAGAACGGCAGCTCCTTTCACAGCTAGAAATTGACGAGGTACAACTGACATGCTGCAAGGGGGAGTCAGGACAACAGGTCAGTAGGGAAATATCATCATCCCAACACACACAGAGATTGGGTCCCCAGCCCCAACTACAACAAGCCCACTAAGCGTAAGGGCAGCTGACCTGCGACAGCAGATCATAATGAAACTGGATCCCTAATTACGGCGACCAAGACTGCCAAGGCTAAGTGACAGAGTACCCTCTGAAAGCCTTCTAGAAGATGTAAATGCAGCACTACATACTATCCCTACTAAAGGACATAACTGAAACCAATGAGGCTGACCTACGCCACAGCTACAGTGATCCTAGAGATGCTTGGCTATAAGATAAACACCACAGGCCACAAAGCAGAGCCCCCATGGAGAAGAAGGCTGGGAAGCCAAGATCAAGGCAACAAACCAGGTTAGTCAGCTCAGAACTGCAAAAGGTCCAAAGAGGGTTACCCTAAGTCACAAGCTGGATTCCTGAGGCCCTGGAAATGCCAAACAAAGATCAGCCCTGGCCACTAAAAAAGGCAAGAGGGGAGACTGAACAGTAAACCAGGTGTTCTCCACCAACCCATCAAAGTGTACTCACAGTGGCAGGGTAATTCAGATCAGATCCACCCAGGCTGAGACTGGAACAGTACTGGAGAAAACGCCCGCCGGGAGAAGGAGGCATCCCTAGCTGCAATAACTCGGTGGCTGGAAGATCTAGAACAGATCACAGCAATCTCCCAGAACAAGAACCAGTAACCATTACAGCGGCAGATGTCAAAAGAAGGCGGCAGGTATGAAGAGCTGGACAGCACCAGGCCCTGACATGATCCACCTACTGGCTGAAAAAAACTAACCGCTTCATACCCGCCACCGCGCTGCAAAATAGACCAACTGCTGATGGATGGGACCCACCAGAATGGCTAGCAAGGGCGGACAATCCGATCATGAAGGATCGCAGAAGGGAACAACCCCATCCAACTACCGGCCAATAACTTTGCCTATGTACAACATGGAAGCTCCTGTCAGGCATGCATAGCGGCTAAGATGAATAGGCACACATGGCTCAATACATGCACCCTGCCCAGAAGGGAATAGGAAGCAACACCAGAGGAGCCAAGCACCAGCTACTGGTGGATACAGAGCAGTCACCCGAGACTGTAAGACCAGGCAGACAAATCTGTGCACTGCCTGGATTGATATAAGAAGCCTATGACTCAATGCCCACATACATGGATATACTGGAATGCTTGAAATGTGTACAGAATCAACAGGACTCCTAAGCTGGCAGCAAGAACTCCAGTGAAGCTGTGGGAAAGAAGAAACAAAGAGTCACCAGAAGCCAATGCAATGCCACCAATAGCACAAGTCACCATCAAGTGCGACATATATACCCAGGGTGATGCACTATCCCGCTGCTGTTCTGCATAGGCCTGAACCCCTCCAGCCAGATCATCACAAGGGCAGCTCTGGATATATTCGGCGGAACAATCATCAGTCACCTCTCTACATGGATGACATCAAGAAGCTGTATGCCAGGAGTGAGGCCCGAGACATCGACTCACTGATCCCACACTACAGGATCTACAGCGACGGTGGGATGTCATTGGACTGGACGCAAGAGATCAGAATTACTTTATGGTCTCAAGAAAGGGGAAGATGATCCAGAACCGGGGTTGAACTACAGAAGCCACGTACAGATGTTCAGGACAGCTACATGCAGCAGGGTGCCACAGGCTAGCGGAAACCGCGAGGGGAGATGGCAAGAAAGACTTGCCACAGCTAAATACCTACAAGACTAAGGCAGGTCCTGAAAAGTCAGCTGAATGGGAAAACAAGATCCAAGCCATCAACACATATGCCCTACCAGTCATCAGATACCCCGCTGGCATAATAAACTGGCAAAGGGGAGGGGAGATAGAGGCTACTGACATCAAGGCGAGAAAGCTCCTCACAATGCATGGAGGGTTCCCCAATCCAGCACTCTGAGACTGTACACCAAGCGCGTGGCGAGGAGGCCGAGGGAGCTGAGTGAGTGTCAAGACCACTGTCCAGGATGAAACAGCGCTAAGATCCAGGGTATCAGAAGAAGATGGCCCCAAGACAAATGAGAAAGCGGTGAGATACACCTCAGACAGGAGAAGCGAGAAAGTGAGGACAAGAGAAGAGGAAGGAGAGAACCATCATGGAGAGGACAAAGCGCTGCCACCGCGCGTATACAGACAACAAATAGAAAGAAGTGGCTGATATCCAAAAATCACCAGTGGCTGGAAAGGCTGGACTGAAGGGACAGCACAGAGCGCTTAATCATGGCAGCACAGAACAGGCGAAAGTACAAGATCAATAGAGGCCAGGGGTCTACCACACCAGGCAAGGACCCCATGCAGACTGTGCAAAGATGCCTCCTGAAACAATACAGCACATAACAGCAGGGTGTAAAATGCAGGCAGGAAGTGCATACATGGAATGCCACAACCAGCGGGTAGCTGTCATAGTGTACAGGACATCTGCCATTAGTATGGCTGGAAGTCCCAAGGTCAAAATGGAAGACACCTCCTAAGGTAGCTGAGAATGACCGAGCTAGATCCTATGGGACTTCAAGATCAGACTGACAAACTTGGTGATGGCTAACCAGCCAGACATGGTGTTGATCGACAAACAGCAGAAGAAGGCAGTAGTGATAGATAATATGTGGCAATCCCCAGCGCGCAACATCAAGAAGAAAGAACACGAAGCTTGAGAAATACCAAGGACTGAAGGAGGAGCCAGAAAAGATGTGAAAGTAAGAGCAGCAGTGGTGCCAGTGGTAATTGGGAGCACTGGGGCTGGAACCCTCAAACTCCCAGGCCTCTGGTAGAGGACCCGAGCTTGAGGATGACACATACCACCCCACGAGGGGTGAGAAAACAGTTTTGTTTATATATATATATATATATATATATATATATATATATATATATATATAATATTTGTTCTGATTTTTTGTTGTGTTTTGCATGGAAACATAATTAACTATTTTAATCTATTCTTCTCATAATGTGCAGCACTTTCACCATCCCTGTGTTTTTTCTTAAAAGATGATATTATTAAAAAATTGAGTGATGGATTGCAACAATCTGCATAAACTGATCTATAGTGAGAGTATAGTAAGAGCACCCATTGATGTTCACCGCCCTTCTTCCATCTCATATCTTTTTAATTAATCCTATTTGAGATTTTTTCCTAAATAGCCTCATAAAAAGAGTTTGATTCATACTTTCACACCATTTATTGAAAGGCACATTCTTTTCATGTTTGTCTGGGTATTCTTTCTGGTAGATGTTTATTTCCCATTTATTACATATCGGTGTGTACTTGTGTTTTTGTTTATTGGGTTGAGATTTTACTGAACTGGGTTGGATTATATATTATGGTGTTTTTATCTAACAAACCAGATGATTTTTTTTTAATATTCTGTAATTTGAATGTAATGGATTAAAATATTTGAATCAATTTACTTTTCTACTGATTTCTCTATAATGTTCGTTCTTCCATACATTTGTCAAGTTACTTAAACTGTCTTTTTAATCTTTCAAAAATAATTTTGAAAAAATATCATATATCTCTTACGTGAGTTTTACAACCTCTTATGATTTATAATAAATTAGCATTTTTTTGATGCAACTAATGAATCAATCTTAAGGCAGTAAAGATTTATTATTATTTTGATTACACAAGAAATACATTTTCTGTCTTTTTTGATTCCATACAGAGTTTGCATCCTGGAAACCTTATTTATATGGACATCATATTCTTAACATTATTGTGTTTCTTTTAAATGACAAAGTGTGGAATATGATTTTAATTTGCACTTCTAGCTTTATTGAAGATAAAGATTTTTATGTGTAGATTTTATTTTTCAAAATATTTTCAGTATCAGTCTTTTCTCATAATAAACACATAAAGTAAAGTTTGGTATTCTGCAAGTAGGTTCAGTCTGGTTATTATATCATAAGAAGAAACTGGGCAGTAAATGTTTATTTTCCCTGAGGGACCAAAGTAAAAACTTGCTGGAAAATTTGGATGAATTGTTAATGTTTATGGAGGAAGTAGGTGAGAACTGAGAAATGATATGAATGACACTGAGCACAATAGCAAAAATAAATAGGGTTTAAAATGCTGTTGGATCAGTTAAACTTTAAGAAAATTTTACATTGCCTTTTCTTATTAAACCATCTAATCATTCCATCTAAATATATCGGATGGTATCATATCTCCCACCTGTAGAGCTGAGAGGAGAGGTGCTTCCATATATTTATTGAAAGTTGTGCTTTAAAAGTTCTGAATAATCTCCACCACTGCTGGCTGTGTCTCTGTATCCAGACAGTTTCAGTCAGATCTCCCTAAAAAGTCACAACAAAGAGTTTTACTCTCCTTTTATTCGTGAGTTTCAAACTAAGAACCTGCTGACACAATAAATACCTTCTGCAACCAAACATCTTTTTCTTAATGTTTACTGTTGTGCTGCATGTGACGATGTATTTTATTGTTTTATGCCAACCCAGTCTCATGGGAAAATGTACCCCCACTACGTTGTTTATGCACATGCAGGTGCTTTTGGAGCTGCAAACTGTTCAAACTGAAATCAGGCCACATTTTAAAGGTAATCAGAATGAAACATCAAAATATAGATCCCTAAAAAAAAAACAAATTTGGGCAAGACCTGCAGTGTAAATGTAGCCATAGTGGCTTAAATTGGATTTATTCTGAAAGGGACTGTTTAGACGTCCATGTAAAAGTTTGAGTTGCATATGGGTAAAAATATTTGCCTGCAGGGTGAATGTAGCCTAAACAGGTCACCTCCTGGGCTTCTCTTTAAGGGATTTCAATGATTCTCTGGAAAACGTCACCAGGAAAGATCCTGACAGGGACTGTATTTATTTTTTCAGAGAAGCAGGCCTGAACCAGGACCACAAAATGACCCTGGAATATTTAGCCATGGTGTCCCATTTGTCAGAGCTCAGAACAGAGAATCCAGTCTACACTGGAAAAACGACCTAGAAATTAGTAAAAAGTTCTTAAATTAAGTGTATTTACCCTTAATTTGAGTAGGTAAATGAGATCATTTGCCAATGGAATTAGTATTTTTACCCTTAAAATTACATATTTAGATAAAAGGCACTTGAAATAAGTCAATGCAATTGTGTTTTCTTATTTTAAGTGTAAATAGTCTTGTTCCACTGGCAAAATGTCTCTTTTTCCTCCTCAATTAAAGAACAAATTCACTTATTTTAAGAAAAAATGACTTATCTAGATTTCGATTTTTTCCAGAGACAAACAGTATGATATCTCAAAAAGTGATGGATCTGCAGTGAACAGCTAGGTAACATCTTAAGGCAGGAACCTCTGCAAGAAGAAAACACAGGTTAGTGATTACGTTAATCTGGCAGAGGACGATTACGAATGTTTGATTCATTAACCGGAATTTTAGAGTTCAGTCTGTGCCCAGAAGAAGGAAAAAGAATCCAGCCAGATGGCTAACAGCAGCGCACAGCGAACGCCGCCTAGAAAGTTCCAGGAGCCAGAGCCTGAAGACTGCTGAACCAGCTAACAAGCAGACCAAAAAAGGAAGGAGTTTCCAGAAGATGGATTTATATTTATAAATTCTCATCAGAAAAGCAAATCAATAAACTTTGAACCACTGAAAAATTCAGCAAGCCAAATATTTCCTTCTATGTGATCTATTAAACGGGAAAACAATTACTTTAACAGAAAAACAAAATAGAATCAATGAGGAGGACAGACATTAGTCTCAATCTGCTGGTGGACAGACGAGAAAGGGGACAAATAGAGACGATGACAAACACTACAGGTCAGCGTCCAAGATGATTCCAAAACAGAAAATCTTTGAGAAAGAGAAACAAGTTTGTGAGGCCTTATCTGTAAATAAGGAACAATTTCTGAGCAATAAAGAAGTTACAGTTTGACCAAGATTTAAGGGACCCATCCTTCCAGTAAACCTCCATCTGATGTTTCTCCTCCTTATTCCCAGAAGGAAGCAGAGCTGAGAGTTTATAGCTTTATTTTCTGGACACAGAAACACAGCAGTGGACATTTTATCACAGTTTCCAGCAGCTCACTATGAAGCTTTTCTGTTTACTGGTTTTTCTTGGATTACATGGAGCTGCAGCAGGTGAGAAAATAATGCTTCAAATTATCTTTATGAAGATTCAGCATATTTACATGTTTTTCTATCAACAGGAACAGTGAACTTCTTGGTACATTTGTCCAAACTGACTAATTTTCATTCAAGATCTCAGGGATTAACTCAGTGGTTCCTAATCCTGGTCCTAAGAGACCCCTGACCTGCATGTTTTAGATGTGTCTCTGTTCCAAGATACCTGATTTAAATCAGAGCTCCTCCTTTCTGGTGCAACAAGGAAACACCTAAAGCATTCAGGACAGGGGTCCCTGAGGAACAGGGTTGGGAATCATTGGATTTTTTTAATCTGGTAAATGCTCTGATTTAATGTAGAGCTTTTATATACTGTACTTTCTGAACACCAGCTCAGCGTATGCTGAAGATTGCTAAGGTGCTTAGGGCCCCAAAGCCTCACAAGCCTCCTATAAATGCTTTAATAAAAAATAAAATATATATATTTAAATGTTTATAAATTTTTTTTTTTTTACATTTGATAGGATTCTTTTAGCATGAACGTATTGAATCGACCTTAAATTGCTTAAAATTTTTAGAAATTGGCAGATTTAACTTTAAAGCCCTTTGTAGCTTTTGTTTTGTAAATTATTTACAAATAAGGTCACTTTCTAAAGAACAATCAATGTTGATTATACTGAAATACTTTCATTTATGTATAAATATATACAACATCTCTGCTAATAGTAACCAATTACCCATAATCCCTTTCTGGCTTAGCCAGTTAAACCAGTCTCCTCTACCAGATTCCTCCATTTCATAGGGAAAAAATTAATACTGGGACTAAAATAAAGTTTCTTCTTTGTTGCTGACACCATCAAGCCTCTTTTAGACTAAGAAAACATTTGATATCTGTGATATTATTCCAGGAATGTGAAATTATTTCTAATTATTATTAAATTCTTGGACAGCAGCTTGGGAAAAAAACTTCTTAACCTACTGTTTTCTGCAAGAGCAGGATACTACTATATAAACTTTCATGACTACTATATAAAAATAGAAACTCTCATCTAAGCTGATTTTTGTTGCTTTCATACAGTGACTCGCGATTATTTCTACTGGATCTACTATTGAGTGTCCCAGAGTTCCCATCATACGTGTCTGCTGGGTATGTGGATGATGTTCAGATCAGTCACTGTGACAGCAGAACCAACAGGAACGAACCCAGACAGGAATGGATGAACTTTCTAGATTACTGGAGGTGAGACTCAGATCTGTTTGATGAACAGAAAGATACTTGAGAGTTGCAGCATGGAGAGGGTGAAGCTTGGCGCTTCAACCACACTGAAGGTTAGTTCATCTTCAACTATTATTGGATGTTTAATCAGAGCTCAACCACAGCTGCATAAAATTACACAGACTCCAAGATTGTGTCTCAATTTCTTAACATTGTATCAGTTAAGAGGCAGAAAATAAACTATAGAGACAGGATTATTAATCTGACTTCACCCACAGTTATTTTAGTAATTAATGACTCCAACAGAAATGCATACTTTAACATATAATTTTCAAATGCCTACTTTCTCATACAAATTTAAAACAACACTTTCTTGATAATTGAAGTTTTAAGATCTGTATTCTGGGTATTGATACAGGAGACTATCATAGTGTAACGCTTCTTTGACTCGCTCTGATCGAAGCTGAATTTTGTGATGTGAAATTATTTAAATCTCTATAGACAACAGCAAATTACAGCTCTTGAACTAATTGTGGTTTCTGATTTACAGGTGTTCAAACGAGTAAAGTCTGTGTTTTTGCAGTTTGAAAGGACGACACAACCAGAGACTTTGATCAAATGGAAAATAACTTATAGTAATAATGTCCCATAATATAACCTTTTAAACATTTTGCAAGGTCATATAATGGGCACTACCATCATAAATTACTTTTAATAAAATCAAAAGTCTCCTGTGTGTGAGTCCTTCCAGTAGATAAACCGGATCACCGCTCTACACCTCAACAGGCTTCATTTCAGACTTTACTCAGTTCAAACACCTGTAAATCAGAAACCATAAATAGTTCAGAGCTGTAATTTACTACTTAATCTATAAAGATTTAAATAACATCACATTCAAAATTTCAGCTGGATCAAACATCTGGAAGTGGGTCAGGGGCAGTAAACACTCCTGAAGGCCCCCTTCTGCTCTGTAGCCTCGTGAGACCATCCTGATCTCGCGAGCTTTCAAGGTTTCACTCGCAGATCAGTCCGGAGACTCTCCGTTAAAGAAAATTTGGAGCCGTTCACCAAACGAACGTCCAATCAGCGTTGGCTTTGAGGCGGGTTGAGGTGTGACGCAACGAGAAGCGCGACAGTTCAGTCTAAAGAACATGGCGGCTTCAGCCGATGAAACTAGCGTTAGCGTGGCTATCGAGCAAGTTTTATCGGAATTACAGAGTATTTCTTCACTGAAAGAAGAGCAAAACACTGCTCTGGAGGCTTTTCTCAGAGGAAAAGATGTTTTTGCTCTTCTCCCGACTGGTTTCGGCAAGAGTTTGATCTATCAATTGGCTCCTCTTCGTCATCGCTCTGTTAGTACGTCATATGCTTCGTTGATCTGATTGGTTTATTTGGCCTGTCTATCACCAACATAGGCCAATCAGCTAACCAGTATTTTCGCCCCTTCCCAAAATTACTTCAACGGAAGGTTTCCAGATGGATATGCGGAGCAAATCCATCTGCCGGAGTCAGGTTAGCTGGTCTGAGGCTCTAACAGAAATATCAACATAGTTCTTGGAGCTTTTTGTTGTTATTTATGAATAAGTGAATATAATGAAAAACATGTAATATTAAATCACACGAAAAAAATTTTTTTAATAATTCAGTCCATAATGTTCACTGAGCTCAAAAGCTAACGCTAAGCTGGTGTCTCCATCGTTGAGTTCCGGCTGTTCTTCAAATATTCCTTTGGTCTAAAACATGGAGATCCTGTTGTATAAATATGAACGTTCTGTTTTTCAGGTGTTCACATTTACCAGGCCATGTATGGCTGTCAGTGGGATGATGAAACGAAGCAGAGTAATGGATACCAGCAGTACGGTTATGATGGAGAAGATTTTATTTCCTTTGACCTGAACACTGGAACATGGGTGGCTCCAAAACCTCAAGGCCTCATCACCAAACACCAATGGGACGCTGACCGAGCTTTGATTGAACGAGCTAAAAATGATCTCACCCAGCGTTGTCCTGAATATCTGGAGATGTATGTGGTTTACGGGAGCCACACTCAAGAAAACAAAAATAAAAACCAATAAAAACCACAGCATGCTAAATGCTTGCAGCGTCTTCAAAGACACACCAATATTAACTATTTCAGGAATCATTTCATTCATAGTTATTTTAACACTTTGAAACCCTTATAAACAACACATGTAATTTATAGATGTGATGATGTTTCAACAAAAAATTTCACTGTTTGTCCAGGAAGATGAGAACGAATGATAGCATCTTTATTAAATTAAAATATAAAATTAAAAAATCTATCCAAGATTGTAAATAAAAATAAATTAAATACATTAAGTCCCTTTTTTATTTTGTTTGTGTCCTGTGCTGTTTACATAGCATAAAGATTCAATGCCCCATTGAAAGAGACAGAGATAGAAAAGAAAAAATAACATCAAAATAACACAGAAGATAAATAGTAATTTCTAGAAGCTTCTTCCACACCGCATGAGATAAGAGGGAAAGAAAACAGAACAAAAAAATAGGTGAAGAGAAGACAAAATACAAAGAAAGTAAGCATAAATCTATCTTAAAGAGCAGCGAGTATATATTAGATTCCCAGTCAGTACGTGTTTGGAAAGTAAAACATCTGATGATTACACAATATTATTCAGAGTGGTATATATCTGTAGCTGCAGTTTAGTATTTAGCATTAGTGTTTATCCATGAGCACCTGGAAATAACCTCCTGTATGTATGAATGGGAATGCTCATGTATAAAGGATTTACTAGCTTCTTCAGAAGGAAAAAATGCCCAATAGCAGGTGTGGGTGGCCCCAGACTCGCACTACAGGGACCAGGATTGAGATCACTGGGATACAGGGAGAGCATAAAAGATTATTAGAAAAACCTTTCTGTATCACTACTTTGGGATTCTGGAGACTTTCTGACCTTCTGAATTTTAATTTGATTCACTTGTTGTCATGTCTTGGTTGTAGTTAAGAGAACCTAAAATGGAGAGGCGGAGGTGAATTCTTGTAGTTTTGATGAAAAAACACTAATAACAGAGGAAAATCCAAAAATCCAACTAAAATGTAACTCAGACAAGGATCACAGAGACATCAAGGGAAACACGCAGCCAAGGAGAGACGAGGTGAGAGTACAACGGCGACGACAAGACCAGCAACAACAAGGAACCAACAAAGAGTGAGAGCAGAGGGATAGCATATATAGCTGACAGAGACAAAGGGAGGGCTAACGAGCTGACAAGGAGCAGGGTGTGAGAGGAGACAACGAGGGAGCCAAGGGGAAAGAAACACACACACACACAAGAGGGCTAGAGAGGACAACAAAAAAACATGAGAACTAAAAAATCTAGAAATTACAACAAAAAGGGAGATTAAACCAATAAAACTAGGGAACGCAAGAGCAAGTAAAAGCACAGTTTAACCAAAACCATGATACTTGTTCTTAAATACTTCATAGACTCGAAACACCAACATTGGGGGATTAATAAAAATGAAATCAGCTACTAGCAGAGAGCCACTCAATGGTTAGAATAGACAGCGAAATATCACTTTGTTGTATCACTAACTATACATGTATGTGTAAGACCAGCATCCCATTCACTATAAATAAATGCTGGAAGTTTAACACCTTTAAGACTAAATTTGGCAACTGGTTTAAAACCAGTCAACATGATCTCCATTAGAATACACCCGGTCACTCTTGTTTAATGAAATGTTTTTTTATATGATTGGATTGCATATTTGTAAAATAATATGTGATTTGAACTTTGTTGATTTTTAGGCTGGCTTTAGGTGATTACAAATGGAAATTAGCTTCATTCACCAAACTCTGGTATATTTACATTGACTAATATTTATTATTGTGCACTGTCCCTTTGCAAATAAATAAACCACAACTGGACTTTATTTATTTTCAATTGAAGATAATTAATACAATTTTTAAAAGGGAGAACCAGGGGTGTGCTGGAGTTGTAAGTCCTGCCCTGATCCAGTTTCCTTTGTCTCTGTGTCCCTTTTCAGTTATGTTTTTTAAATGGTAACATTAAGGAAGAGGAAACATATTTCATTAAAAAAAAAAACAATAAATCAAAAAAGATTTCTATGCATAATAGATTTTCAAAGGTGTTATTATAATTTTTGTGACTTTATAAAGATTATAAAGAAATTCATATTCATTTATACCCTGTAAAATGATTTCTATCACAAGGAAATATCACTGCATGAAAAGTGAGATTTTCGTCCCCGTAAACTCCCGCAGATCTCTCTGATTTTCGTCAGTTTCCGACAATTTGCTATTCGCGCTTGTCCGCGTTTATCGTGCCACAAATTGTCAGCCGAGGACTCTGGCACGTATGTGTGGGAGATCAGCCTGTACTAATGGCCCTAATTAGCGCATATAATTAGCATATGATTGCAGCGGCTGGCCAGGTCTGGCTTGAATAACCTCTACTCAGTATTGGCTGAAACCACTATTCTCAAACAAATGAAATGGCTCGTGATTGGCAGCAAAGCAAAACCACACGTGGCCGCGCCAGGCTTTAATTTTCTTACTGAGTATTGGACGGAACCACTTCTTTTTAAACAAGTAAAGTCGCTCGTGATTGGTTGGCATGTATATATATTTACATATAAATTTACATATATATATTTATTCATTCATATATTTATTCATTCTTATGCTGTGTATTTATGTTTATCCTACACACTACTACACAATTATTAGGCTACCATCAAGGACTATTAATGAATTTATACAGGAAATAAACATCATTTGCCAGGAAGCTGTTATGCAAAGAAAAGGACTTTATTAAAAGTACACAACTATATACAGCAGTATCCAAACACATGAGGTAACCGGCAGCATTCCCTCCGAGGAGGCAGGTCCGATGTGCAGACGCCTACTGTGCGTGGCCCTGTACTTCGGCATCGCTTCTAACCGGGACTGCAGCTTAACACAGAGTTCAGTGAGATCCGGCCTACGAAATGGCGGCGACCGTACAATCCATCCAGAGACACCGCCAACGACGCCATCTTCTTCATCGGACATGAGGCCGACGTAGGCGGACTTCCAGAGTTCCACATCCTCATCTGCTCGCACCCTCTGCCTCGCTTTCAGCAGCTGAAAAAAAAAAACAATGAATCACTGCGTATTGACACAACACATCTATCAATGCACCTGAAGAAAATAGTCACCAAATAAGTCTTACCCTCTTTCTTCTGGCCCGACTCGAGCAGATTGCCTCCTTGCACTTGGCGATGTGGCTGGCTGCGTATCAAACTCCTGCATACCCGTCTGAAAATGTCGTCTTGCAGGCAGCTGGAAAACAATTAAATGAGAGTGGTATGAATAAAAAATCAAAGCATAAGTCCACAGTAACAAAGGAGAAAACATTTAAAACGATCACGCACACACAATGTGCGTCTTTATCCCAACATGGGTGCAAATCTGGACTTGCTGATATGAACATCGAGCAAATAGGAGGTCTGTGAAAACAAAATGTACAGCTATGATGGGGTATCATCCGTATTCATTTCCTTTTACCGCCCAGAATGAAAGCATATTCTTTAAATCTTACCCTTGCTCCGGTTCATAGCGCCTGCAATTAGTCTCCGAGTTGTGAAGACGGCGTACTGCTTCCTGTGAATCACAAAAAATACACTTTAATAAAGCTTGTTCTTGCAAGGCTACTATTAGCCGTAGCTTTAGGCTAGGCTGTTATTAGCCGTAGCTTTAGGCTAGACTGCTATTAGCCGTAGCAGAGCTGACTGAGCTGCTTTTAGCCTAGCAGGCGGTATCCCGAACATACTGTATATTTACGCTAGCATCTCTTCTTTGAGTTAGGTCTTTAAACCCCGATGCAAGAGTCGCCGCGCCAGCGTCAAGAGGAGTTTGCAATCCCATACTCCGCTCCAGACCCGCCTGCACAAAGCAAAGCATACATCCTCCGATGTGGCTGCACACCGTGCCGCTCTGAGTTTCTTGGAGATCGTAAAGAGCATGTGCGAGATGAACCAGGGTTTCCGCGGATCAATAAAAATAATTATTCTTTTTTTTCTTTTTTTAAATCAAGGCCTTAATTGGCACTAAAATTATTTAAATATGTTTATCGAAGTATTTATAATTCTTTAATAAAAATGCTTATAAAAACAATTTAGTCAGATATATTATATGGCTCTGAAGCGGAGAAAAAGCTAGAGGATATATATATATCACATTATATATGTGTGTGTGTGTGTGTGTGTGTGTTTACATACATACAGGAGTCATGGAGACTTTCTACTTTTTAGCTCCTTCATATTTCATGTACACTAATAACTTGTGTACATGGTTTTGTTGATGGCATTAAAATCATTTCTAATAGCATTAAAAAATAGCATTAAATTAGAGTCACTCATTCCTGTATGAACCCTGTGAAGCATAATTTAATATGACATATTAAAAAAATCCCACCATCATCAGCCATATTTCAGTTTCTTAAATATATATTTATATTTTTTGTAGATTTTTATGCGGGGATAAGGATAATTCAAAACTGCTTTTTTTTAATGAACTTGTTCACTACTTCAAACTCAGCATCTCTTTTCATTCCTGTAATAAAGTTTCTTTTGAATGGATTTGATTAAACTTTAAGTCCCTCGATTATAAAATAAATATTTTTTGATGGAGATTAGAAATCTGCTTCCTGTTGGTGAATAACCAATAGTTTGGATCAATCATTTAAATAAGCGGTGTTAGTTTTTTTTTTATTTATATAAAAATTGTGCTATAATTTCTAGTCACCCGATCTGTTGCTGCTATATTTTAATTTGATGAACGGAATTTCGATGTTCTTTTCCTGTTTAGTGCGATTGCAATTCTTGGATCTTGACCTGGCGGACCTTATGACCACAGTGTACCAATCTTCTGATGGCTACTTCCAACAGGATAATCGCCATGTTATAAAGTGAATCATCTCAGATCACATTTTGGCGACTTTTTTCCGCCTTAAGTAATTGTGAATTGAGCATATTGACAGACAACATTTTTATTTTTTATCTTAAATCCAATTTTTTTATATAATTGCTGCTCTAAATGTATTTGCTCTGTCAGCTAAAGATCTGTTTTGGTCTCTATACTTTAATTAAATAAATCAATTCAAGCTAAAATGTAAGAGGCTATACCTGATCTCTTTTGTATCAGAGAATTTCTTACCTTTTAGAAAAATGTCACTTGGAGTAAAACCCCCTGCAACCCCTAAGTTTGCATTTTGTATAGCTCACAGCATGTTCATTTACATGTTAAAGCCTCCCCTAGAATTCCATGGGGGGGAGGCATGGGGGGAACACTGCCTAAGAGAGTCCACGTCAATTTCTGACAATTTACGGGAATTTTCAGCGAAGCCTGCAAATTGCCGTAAACTGCCGCTAACCTGAAGTTCCACGACAATCTACAGTGCCGCATATTGACGAAAATCCCACTTTTCATGCAGTGTATTTTACAACATATAAGCCACTAGATGGGGCAGTTCGACTTTCACAACCTTTGTTTTGCATCAAAGAAAAAATTTAATTAATGGAATTTTGGCCCTTTAAATTGGGGCTGTTAAGTTTTAAACACTTTCTAGAAGATTTGAAAAAAAAAATTATGTTTCACATTATTAAAAGCAAAAGACAAAATATTTATTTCTTTTGCTTTTACTTTCATTACCAACCCTAATGTGTGAGTTCTACCTGGATATAAGTGATGTGAGACCATTAAACAGGGGAGATGAAAAGCTGATAATCCAACATGGTAGTTTTGCTGTTCACTCAGATACAAGAGACAACCACAACAGGAGAGACCAACCATGTTTAGTAACAGAACTGTAAACTAGATAGTTTGAGGTTTTCCCTCATCTTTTATTTCTTTTTTTTTTTTTTTGTAGTCAAACCATTTTATTTGTTGCTATTGTACAGTGTTGTGCCTGAACGCGTTCATTGAACGAAAGTTCATGAACTTCGTTCATATTATTTTGGGCGAACGTGAACTGAGCGATGCTGCATTACTGCCTGATGAACGTTATTGTGAACTCGTTCATTCTGGTGTCTGTGAACGGCACGCTCTCTCCAGTTCAGCTCCGTTCAATAGGTTACCCAGATTTTATAGAGCCCTCAAGCGAAACCACCAAATTAAATCACACGTAAACAAGCCTTAATATGTAGCGGGAAAAACACCCAATCTGGCAACAGCAGCTACCAGTGTCGGCCTACGGCGCGTGCGTCATCAAAACAAAATGCAGCGTGGAAGCCACAGGAGCATGGAGGCGACTTAAAACAGTTTTATGACCAGGTGGTCGGTGAGGATGATGGCAACAAGTTTGCCCGCCGGCTTTCAGTAAAAAAATCCGCACTTCAGTAACCTTAAATTCCTACCTCAGCCTGGTCCCTCAGTTTGTGTTAGTAAAATTTGCACCTTGAGCGGAGTCTTCAACAGGGGATCCACTGACCCCTAGAGTCTACAGAGGTACTGCGCGAGGGTCTGCATGGTTAGTTGATATTTTTATATTCCCCCCCTGCATTTTTTTTCCCACTAATTGAAATGTCTTTAAATACTCATTAACATGAAATCAACACACTGTAGTAAACAGATAAATGGAGGCAGAAGATGTCTTTCTGTCATCAATGCTCACATTCAGCGACACACAGGAGCTCTTTCAAGCTGGACACCGTTTCCTTCACAACAACCAGGAATCAGAATCAGAAAAACTTTAATAATCCCAGGGAGAAATTAATTTCTTTACATTACTCCATCTGTAATAGAGTGACTATAGGACACAATTTCATACAATATATATAGTTAGGGTGTCGGGGCCCATCTCGCCATCAGTTTGGGGGTCCCGTGGCTGGAAAGAAGACCCCCGTTCTTGAGGGTTTTACTATCTATGTGTAACTTGTTTGTTAAACCTGCCTGGTATAATTTTCCAGGATTCCAGGATTCCTTTTAGTATGTATTGAAAATGGAATTTCAGCCGGAAAATTAAAATAAAAAAAAAACATTTGCACCTTTTAAAGACTACTTCCCTATTTTTCTTTTAATAATTACCATAAAAAAGACTCATTCAAGCAGTACATTTTTTCCTGATGTTTTTGAGAATATACTGTAGGGGTGAGCTGCAGCTGCTACTAGTGTGAAGTGAATTGACAGCAACAAAGCATTAGCGCTGTAAACAATGGGGAAATGCTGTCCCCTCAATGCTAATAAACCCTGGTTGGATAAGATTCAAAACTTCGGATATGAAGATGAAATCTGACGACAGTTTCAGTGTTACAACTGATAAAATAATTGCCGCCTGTGGTTCTACAGTAGGCTATGATGTAATTGATAAAATATATGAAAAAGAACTATGAACTAGTTCTGTTTTTGAATTAGAACTATGAACTGAACTAGTTCGGTTTTAAAATGTGTGAACTGAACTTTGAACTAGTTCACAGAGAAAAGAGAACTTTCCCAACACTGCTAGTTGTGAATAGTGATATCAATACAAGTGTGTTCCCTGGGATCTTAAAGAACTTCATTGTGCATCCTTTAATTAGAAAATAAAAAGAGCATCTATTAAAAACATTAATTTTCTCAAACTCATAATTAAACTCAGACTGTTTCATTGACAATCTCACCCTAATCGACTGAAGCAAATAGAGCTTTTTCCCAGTAGATATTAAAAGCATTTCATACTTTGAGCTTCCCAAGAATAACAAGCACAAATTTTGTTCGAACCCCCACATATGACACAGGGGCAATAGGTCACACATACAAACACACAACATAGAGAGTAAACTTCATGCAGAGACCTTACGCTGGGATTCAAACCCTTGACCTTCTTATCTGTAGAATTTCAGTGTGCTCAGCTTTTATTTGTAATTATACATTAGATTTAAACATTCATTTTATTATTTGCTTTTCTTTTAACTTTGAATGTTGAAGACAGTTGAAAAACAATTAAAAACTGAAGAGAAAAAAAAATGCTGTGTTCTATATTCAACATCCTTAGATTGATGTTAGACTGATGTTTCACAACTTTTTCTAAAATCTAAAGTATCATGGACGGTTAAAATCTAACTGATAGAGAAATGATAACGTCAATATCCTAAAGCAAGTATTTGTTAAAACAAAAATCTGGTCTTCTAGAGCCTTTATATTACTAAAAGCTTTAACAAATGTAGCTCTTTATGTCTTTCTAGAATTTGGGATTCAAACTCTTCAAAACAACAGAAAAACTTCTTAACTTTTTTGTAGGTCTCAAAGCCACCACTAGAGGGGGCAGTAAGACTTTCATAAAAGGTATTATTTTATTTTTACTTTCATTAGCAACCCTAATGCGTGAGTTCTACCTGGATATAAGTGATGTCATTGAACAGAGAAATGAAAAGCTGTTGATGTCAACATGGTGACCTTTATTTTGCTGTTCCTCAGATAACTAGAAACCCCAGCAGGTCTTGATCTATCCATTTCCTCTAACCTCAAACCTGCTGTATCTCCAAATATCCTTTACTTTCAAAATATCGCAGAAGTTGTTTATTAAATTAAAAGCACATTTGGAGAGAAATGTAATTAATGGAATGTTTCAGTTCAGTTTTTAAACATTTAACAGTACAGAATCTGCTCATTCTGCTCACAATATTTTTTAACTACTGATAATAGTAATTATGGCAGTCTTCTTAGACCTCTAGAAAGCCTTTAGGACAGCTGCATTTTAATTTCTCATCTTGAACGTTGTGTTGGCATAAAGCTTTTGCTTAGGAATAGTTTTCTTCTTATCTCACCGACAGAACTTCTGTGTCAGTCTTTCACTGTGTCCCTTTGCTGTGGGATGCCTCAGGGCTCTACGTCTGGTCCTCTTCTTTTTTCATTATATCTCCTACTGATGGGTTTCATTTAAAGGACATTTTGTATGTTTTTTCACTGTTATACTGATGACAGTTTACTTTTCTCTGTTAAAGCGGGATAAAGACGGTATTCATCCTCTGCTGAAGTGCCTGGAAAAAATCAAAGTTTGAATGGCATTACATTTGATACACTTTAATGAAAAGATAATTTAGGTTGACTCCTGTGATGCTCAGTATTTGAATCTTGGCTCAGATGGTTACATGAAATTTGACACTGAAATAAGTTCTGTTTTAGAAAGTTTTTCTAACTCAAAAAACCTTTTCAGAAAGGATTTTGAAAGAATCATTAATACTTTTATTATTTCACATCTCAGCTATTGTCATGTATAGTATAATGTTGGGCAGGCTGACCTCAGCCGTCTGCAGCTTTTCCAAAAAAAACATCAACTCGTCTTTTAACATGATCAGAAGTACACAGGAACATGTTTACATTTCTCCTGTCCTGGCTGCTCTCACTGGCTCCTGTAAGCTACAGCATTTATTTGAAAATTCTTGGATTTTGTTATGCTCAAATCTCCTTGCTCCACACTACGTATCTCTCTGACTTTATTCAAATATATCATCCTTTCTAATCTTCATAGTCAGCCGATCAGCCGATCCTGGTCGTTCCAAGGTTGAAGCTGAAGCTCAGCGCTTTTACTGGTGCAGCTCTAATATTGTGGAACAGGCTACCCCTGCATCTTATGCTGGTGCCTCTGCTGTCTTCTTTTTAGTCATTTTTAATGACTCATCTTTTCTCCCTGTCCTTCAGCACAACTTATGTTGTTAGTTTTTCCCCCATGAGACACTTAGGCACCTTGTTTTTATGTTTCTAAAAAAATATTTTTTATCATTTATGGTTGATATGTGTAGCACCTTAGTCAACAATCTGCAAATTTTGAATGTGCTTCATAAATAAATTGGTTTATTTGCTGTTTCACTATGAGACAAAGTATATTTTATCCTTTTCCGTTTGGTAATAGATGCAGTTAATCATTAAATATAGCTGACATAGCAGCTAAATGTAGTTTTGTACAGTGAGTATCATGTGTGATGCAGCCAGAATAAGGATGAATATATGCACATATTTGTTATAATGCCTTCAAACAAATACAATTATCAAGCGTTGTGGGCACCTTACCCACATTTGTGACACATTAGGAGTAACGTAGTAACAAGCAGGAAGAATTCAAATGGAAAAAAAGAGCCAAAAATCTAAATTCTGACAAAAGAGGGATTTAATTTCATTTTATTGAAAAATTTGGACTTTTAAGTTTTGAAGGTTTTAAAACAGTATTTTTGTTTTTAATTAAATTGGGCCTGTTTTCTTCAAACTCTCACCTAATCCACAGAGAGAGATAACTGTTTAGTAATCCACATGCATAGATTGTAAAACCGTTACACATTACTAAATACAGTTTAGTAAAGCGTGAGCCTGGATTTCCACCAGCTTTGAGGGTTTTTTTAAATGCTGATAATTGCTGGGCTCCATAAAGAAGCTAGATCAGGCAAGTTAGTTTTCATCTTACTAACAAATGGGTGATTGGACATGTTGGAATGCTGACACACACCTAAACATACAGCAATGTAAAGAAACCATCGTCCTTATAACCAACAGGCAGGACGTGCAAACCCCATGCAGAGACGTTAGGCTGGGATTCAGATCCAGGACCTGCTTATTTTTCCCTGAAGAATTTTAGGGACATATATAACAGGTACACTTGCTCTTATTTCAATTTTGAAAGTCGGTTGAAAAAATTAAAAGTTTGATTAGTATTTCACAACTTTTTAATAAAATCTAAAGTATCATGGATGGGTAGAAATCTAAAAGGATACAAAAATACTAACTAAAACAAAACCAAGGGAAGAATTTCTCATAAGACAAAACTTATGCTGTCAATAGCCTTTATATTAATATAAATAAATGCAGCTATAACAGTCTCCAGACTTTGGGGGGGGGGGGGGAACAACCTAAACTTTTTTGGTCTGAATGCCAGGTGTGCAGGCCTTTACCACTAGAGGGCGCCCTTGACCAGAAAGAATGATTCTCTAGCTCACTAACTGCTCTAAAAATGACCAGAAAAATAAAAATCATTCTGCATTTAATAGGGTCCAGAAATTAAATCCAGATACATTGGGTAGATGTAAGCTGTTTAATTTGTAGAATAATGAGCATATATTTTGTTTTTGTTGTCAATATAAACGATCAGTGTCAGAGAGAAATGGCAGCAGAAACTTAAATCTTTGGTCGTCTCAGGTCATCACGTGGTTAAAGAAGCAGCTTCATGGTTTCATTTTCGATGACAACCCGAACAGCTAAATTTCACCTGGATTTATATGACGTGCTGGGTCATACTATTTTCTGATTGGTCAGGATTCATGGTAACGCCCCTTTTTCATCCTAGATCAGGGAGTTTCTCTCAGACTGGAGCCTCAGATTATTTCTAAACCCAACAGATCCAGATGGTGACAGAAAACAAAATGATGAAGTTCTTGGTTCTGGTTCTTCTGGGCATAAACAGCGCAGCGGCTGGTAAGTTATCAGGATATATTTATTTTTATCTTGTTTTTTATAATGCTATGAAAAAATGTACATTTCTGTTAACTTCCAGGCTAATAATACAGCCTTATAACCAAAAGAACAGTTAATCTGATGTTTTCCAAACACAACATTAACATTTAAACAGTAAAGTTAAACTATTTCTCCCTTTTCTCTGTTATTTACTCTTTACTTTACTTATATTAAGCAGGAAATTAGGAAACAATCGTTTAGAAGTGTGTTAAATTGTATTAACTCATAGGGGTTTTAAAAAGCTTTGAATGGATACATAAAGCGATCAAAAAGATAAAATAAATAATAAATCTGATAAGGTGTTAATTTTTAAATATATCTTCAAAACCCCAAGTTTTTATCAGATTATGTTAATATAAGGCCTTTCTGCATAACTATATATACTATATATATCTAATGTAGTCCACATTATTAAATGTTTTATGTGTGAGAATCTTAGATATTAATATTTATGGTGAAAAGGAGCTGAGACAGTAAGACGTGATGACGTCACTCTGTGATTCTTGTTAAAGCAAAGAAATTCGCGCCTCAGACTCAATAATAAAAACTAATCATGGCTCTAATCATGGACTCTATGCTCTGAATAAATATCTTTAGCACCGTATAGCTGCCAGAATGTGATGAGGAAATGGCTCCATTGGACATCCTGGTTTATCAGGCCTGATTTATTGATGTTCTCTCTGCTGAGAAGCCTGGTGGTCTGAGATTAACAGGCTAGACTAGGATTACACCATTAAAGTCAGTGATAAACATGGATTACAGGCCTAAACCTACAACCTAGAGGAAGTTTTTCCTTATTTCACTTCTGTTTCGATCACTGGAGAAAATGTGTCTTCTTCCTGCAGACACCAATTTAACAACCTTTATCTTTGGTTTGGGTTAAATAATTGTGTTTAAAGTTATAGTGGTGGATGTTCTATTTCCGGGTGGATCATCTAAATCAGTGGTCCTCCTAACTGTCAATCATTCTGCTGATATGTTTATGTAAGGCCGTCCTACGTGTGCTCGTCCCCTTTTTCACTTACTGGGTGGTGAGTCTGACATGGTGGAAAAATTGCAAATCTTTTGGAAAGTAAGCTTGTATGAACGATGTAAACAGCAACTTTTAAACAGAGTTGCTGCCTCCTGCACGCATGGCCGCAGATAGGCAATAGGATTGTGCATGTGCTTTTTTTTTTTTTTTTTAAAGGAGAGGCGGTCTTTTCAAAATTTGCAGAAATCCTCCACTCATGCCTTTAAAAGGTATTCAGTAGTAATGTTTGAAACTTAATTTGAATTGAAAAGATTATTATGAGGACTGCAAGAGTTAAAGGGGAACACTGTTTTTTTTTTTTACATTGGGCCCTTGATTTTACGTTATTACATCATGTTCTACTCACCCATATGAGTTTTGTGTGTCATTTGGAGCCGCTCTCTGAAGATATTCGGTTTATTTATATCCAAGTCTTCCTATGGGCAACGACTTGAAGACACAAACTAAACTGTTCATAATTTATTCTTTATGGTACACCAGCATTCATAAAATGTAGCCGAATCACTGTCCCACAGACATACGCGACAAATATTATTTATATTTATATCTTGTGAAAACAAAGCAGAGTGTGTATGCATCATCCACGTCTCCGGACTGGAGTTGTGACAGGCAGCCCGGGCCACAGGCGGCTACGCTCTACCCCTTCTATTCATTCTAGCTAATCTGAATGAATTCAATTCCATTTGGAGAGCGAGATCATCTGTGGTAGCAGCTCTAGACATCTTCCAGGCATGTGAGGAAAACTAGCAGCCGTTTAGCGGACAGGATGAATGAACGGTAGCCGGCGCGCGGGGCTGCCTTTCATTTGTTCCCCTTTAATCAGATTAATAAATTGTTGATATAACTTTTGAAGAAATTTAGTAATGGAATAATTGTTCATTTGAATATACTGACTCTAAAAAGGACATTTGAAAAAGGAATGAGCTGCTAAAAACTTAATTTTAGCACAAAGTGTGTTTACAGTTTGAATTTAAGATTAAAACAGTCATTATCATAAATATTCTCTTTTTACAAAACCTCAGATGGTTTAGTATAGTTTTAACTTCACTCGGTTCAAACTCTGTAAAAACATCGCTTATAAAAAACCTATTCTTACTAAAGGAAGTTTTGGCTCCCCACTTTCACTGCATGTACTGTATACTCATGACAGATTGCTGTGCCTATGTAATAAAATTATCTAATGTATCTCCTTCACAGGAGGAGATAAAGCAATCTGTTAACTGTTGATCAATGTCTGGATGATCTGATCGAACTGTTTCTATAAAGATCACATGTTGTAAATTTGTGTTACAGAAGTTAACTGAATTAAACTGGTTTTGCTGTTCGATCGTGCTGTCTTAATTATTACACTAATGTAAAAGTTAAACCAGAAAATGTAATGAATCCATTATTTTATCATTAGTTACTCCCAGCTGAGGAGAAAACGGCTGCAGCTGAAAGCCATGAATAGAATAGAATATAGTAGAATGTTGTTATTAAAAGATATTCTGGTTCTTTAAAAGTATTAAATACAACTTAACAGTTTCTATATCTACCAAACTATAGATTTTATTTTATTGTTTAACTCAAGAACCTGCAGAACAGCCAGCTTGCACATTAAAAAATGATTGTTCAGTCATCAACTAATTTAGTAATTAACTGTTAACTGAAGTATAGAGACTGTAAAATGTGCCTTTAGCTGACAGAGGGACCCATTTAGAGCAATAATTATACCAAAATTGGTTACCCTAACCCTATCTGCTCTATCCAGAACTCCTAAAGTGGAAACATTTTAGTTTTACCTGGTTTAATTTGGTTAAAAATCTTCTTTAAAGGAACCTTTTGGCTATCCTGTTTATTAATTGATTAACAAAAAAAATAATCGAAAGATTAATTGATTTGCAACAACTGCAACTATACCTGCTTTGCTTTCAGTTAAGATTGTAATATCTAGATTACAAAATCAAAAAGGGAAACAGTTTAAACCATAAAACCCATTGAAGGAGTTATTTATTCTGAGTTAAACACGGTGGAGAGACGTTTATTAAACAGATTTTTCTTCATATTTTCTATGGCGTCAATAAAGGTTTTATTTATCTGTTCAATTATATATTTATTTTATTTAACAATAAAAAATATATTTTCTCCTAATTTTAAGTAATTGATTAGAAGATTTGCTTCATAAAATCCAGATCAAGGGTGAGATTAATTAGTGAATTATTAGTTATTTTTCAAAGAATTGTAAATTCTGACTAAAAATCTTCCTTTAATTTTTTCTATAATCTGTTTAACTATAATTAAACAGACAGCTAGTAAAACAGAGTGAGTGACATTAAGGTCCTAAAAAAGTTTAGTCTAATCAACATATAAAGGACTTCAACTAAAACAGAAACACTAAGTAAAGCTGACTGTTTAACAGTAACATTTTATTTATACTGAACAAACTCCTCTAAAATGATTAAAAAGATGAAAACTTTCTGAATTGTCTCCTTATTTAAAGGCTTTTTATTAATGATGGTCTTTAGTTTATTTAACTTGTGTGAAGAAAAGGTTTCATTATTCTATCGTTTAGAAAATTTTTATTTATATCTTTAATTTTTTCCAGTGACCCACTCCATGAAGTATTTCTACACGGCATCGACTCAAGTCCCAAACTTCCCAGAGTTTGTGATTGTTGGTTTGGTTGATGATGTCCAGGTTAATTACTACGACAGCAACACCCAGAACCTGGTTCCTAAGCAGGACTGGGTGAAGGATGCTGTAGATCCACAGTTTTGGGAGAGGAACACTGGAATCGCTCAGGGTTCCCAGCAGACCTACAAAGCCAACATTGACATTGCAAAGCAGCGCTTCAACCAAACTGGAGGTTTGTGTTTATTTCATCATTGATTGTTTTTGTTGTTGATTATAGAAAGTAGGACACACAGTAACAACCCCGATTAGGTTCGTCCTAAAACAACTTTTTCATTTCTGATACAATGCAGATACGTATTTTCAATATATTAAAATTTACCCTCAAATGATAGCATCAATCATACAGACTTTGATTACTCATAAATGTGAAATGATGTAAAAGGTTTGATCAAGTGATTCTCATTCAAACAGAGAACAATAACGAGGAATGAGAACAACTGAGTGATTTATTAGTAACCAAAGGGTTAAACTGTAAACAGTGTTTCTATCAGAGCTTTTAGCTGCAGCCTGATTTATACTGATACTCATTTATTAACTGATATTGGACCAATTTATTATATCAGTGTCTGATTGGAACTATTATTTGCATTTGCAGTATAATCCAAATTTGATAAAATGCAATTTTCAAATTGCAGAGGCTCTTAATGTTGGTCACATTACATTTAACAAGAGTAAGACTCATCATTTCTAACTGCAGTCCTTTAATTGGTGATTATATGTTTAAAGTGGGTTTGCTGCTAAAGAGAAAAGAGAAAGTTGCAGCTAACATGCAGATCAATGCATGCAAGCAGCAGTAAACACTCTATGAAACAAAGGTTACAGTAAAGTCCTACAACTATGGACTGGACAAGAAAACTTTCATGGCAAAAAAAAAAAAAAAACTGAAACTCTGGAAAATGAAGCATCTACAAGCTTTTGTTTAGTGCAAAGGAAAATTGAACTAAATTTCCAAACTGGTTAAAAAACAAAAACACAAATCTTTTCTTTTGGCAGAATGGTTTCATCTAATCAGAGCATCACTAATTTCGATTTTTTACAACATAGAAGCAGACATTTGATCAGTGGTGTGTTAACTTTTATATCTACAGATTTATTTAGCTTTTTGTTTGTTCAAAGCCAGATTATTCTGTCGATGCAGTTAGGATGGGTAATTAGGGATTTAGAAAGAGCTGCTATCTGGTCACCTTTCCTTTCTCTGCTGAACTTCCTGAGCCGTTTCTGTCCTTGATCTTCAAATGTTTAAACAGCTTTAGGAAATGTAGGGCGTTAACAAGTTGTGAATTTTTAAAGTTGACTATTTCAAAGTAAAAGTCATAGTTGAGTGGATGCGTCGTTATGTGACGACATACCATTAAGCTGAAAATGACTTACAAAACGTCTTGCTACAGCGATGGTCTTGGTTTTATCAGGTACGTCTAATCCAGCTTTTATTGCTGTGCTCTACTCAGCCCAAAGTTTATTCTGAGGGGAAATGACTTTAAAACTGTCCAGATGTGATTCGATTTAGTCTAATTTAGTCCAATTTTCAGTGAATGCTCCAATAATATGATTAGGTTTTTATTTTATATTGAAGACGGTTGAGATTTTTCCCTGCAGGACTATATAATGCCATGAACGAGGTGTTTGTATGGAGGACCCAAACGCAGAGACCGGTAGGCAGAGGTGAAATAAAGTCTGTTTATTCAGGTTAACAGATCCAGGGGCAGGAATCAGAGTCCAACAGAAAATTACAGACGTACCAAAACCAGAAGTCAGCGAGAGACGAGACAAGGCAGGCAGATGACAGACGGGAAGTAAGACGAGATGTTTGACGAGGATCCAGCAAACAGGAAATGAAGAGGGAGGGCTTTTAAAGGGGACAGAGACAAAGAGAGAGCTGACGAGGAAATTGGCAACAGGTGCTGGCAGGACAGAGAAAGAGAGCAAGGGAGGACACAAGAGGGCAGCAGAGGACAACAAATGGAAAACCAAGGAAAACAGGAACAAACAGACCAAGACTCTGACATATCAGCAATATCATTGATGATAAAACAGGACATGATTTCAGTCATTTAGTTTTTGCAGCAGAAGAAAATGTTTTGCTGTGTTGAAGGACATAAATATTAAATTCATGAAGTGAATTCAGGAAACAGATGATCTGAATTAATGTAAAAACCAAATCAGACTATAGAGATAAAAATGAAGTCAGTGTCAGAGATCTGAGTTTCACTCGTGTTTAAATGTTCTGCAAACTTTGATCCAAACAGTGATCAGTTAGAAAAGCAAAAAATAAAAATACATTTAATTTCTTTGTTAATTAATTCTGCAAACTTTGATCAGTTTGGATCAGTTTACCCCTTGCTCACACTGGCTCCGGTGCGGTTACCGAGCCGCCGGAGACCGCAACTCCCGCACACCACCTCCCCTCTCACACCGGCCTTTTGACTACGGTGCGGTGCGGTTTCTGGCGGTTCAACAGGTCCGATTTAACTCATGAACAGAAGTTCACTTTGAGTTCACGTAACTTCACGCCATAACAACGCCCAAATAAGGATATTTATGGTGAGCTTTTTGTTGCGAGGGCTTCCCGCACGCCGCAAGGATAGCTTTTGCGGAATTTTCTGCAGCGCCGAGTGTCTGTAAATCGCAGCCGACAGCTTCAGCAGCCGTGAGAGAGTGTTTACGCCTTTAATGACTTGAATCACTGCGCGCCAAGACTCACCGCGAGACCGCTAAACGGTAAGACCGAGTCTGTGTGAGCCTGGGGTTAGTTTCAGCAATTTGAATTCATAATTTAACTTCAATGGGGCTTTATTTTAACTTATTATTTTAAATTTATTGAAAACTTTATTAATTAGAATGAAAAACACAAAGCTCCTAAACATTGTGAGTAGAAATTATTCAGTGTAATTTCTATGTTTAGATCAGAATAAATCAGCAGCCTGAGTTACTAAATGATTCAAACTGTCGTTGGACCATCTGAGTGTTTTTGCTCATAGATCAACATTAAAACCATGAAGTTAACTTTGTTAAAGATTCACCATGAATGTTTGATCTCTGTCTGTCGTCATGACAACAGAGCAGATCATCAGCTCTGATCCATGAAGGTCGACTACATTAAACAAGGAAATATTAATGAGAGAAAAACTGATTGATTTTATCACAGGCTGTTCAACATGAGGAAGATCATGAGATGAGGATTGATTTTATGATAATAATATCAGCTGATATAAATCTGACCTGTTCTCATGTCTCCATTCAGCATCCTGAGTGTTTTAACCTCTGAGCTGCTGAGAGGCTCCATCATGCTGGATGATTAAAACATTACAACTAAAATTATTCAGAACACTTGGAACATTATAGTTTTTAAAGTAGTCTTAATATGTCTGTTAATATTGCATAACAAATCTACACAGATGTTATTTTCATGACACATCAGTCGACCTAATTACATCTAAAGTGGAAAAATATGAGAGAAGATTTTTGAAACCCTCAGACTGATGGAAGCTTGAAGCTCAGGCTGTAAAAGAGCAACAAGAAAAGCTGTAATCATGTTTCCTCTGATCAGAGAAACTTTTAGATGGAGCTGCTTTATAGAGAAGGAGCTCCTGGGTCAGTGAAGTTCTGGTTCTACTTGTGAGGAGATGCAATGGACAAGGTCTGTTTGTTTCCATGTTTTAGAGAAGAATCAGAGATGGAGGAGAAGATCAGCTGAAGCATTAGGAGACTGAGAGGAAGCAGGAAGATCAGAACACTGATGGAGGATGGAGAACAGAGACTGAAAACTGCAGAGAAACATCAGAGAAGTTCTGATGTTTCAAGCTTTCTAAACTTTTGGATCTTTTAAAAGGCTTCACTGGATAAAACATGGAGTAGTTTTCCTGAGAGGCAAAGCATGCTCCAAACACTAGAAACATGAAGGAGAACAAAAAGGAGGATCTGGGTCCAACCAGAACCAGAACAGATCCTAGTTGATGGTTTCTGTTCTGAGCAGCTGTGGTTCCTTCAGGTAGATCCTCTGGTTCCTCTCAGACTGCCACCAGGCTCCATGTCCAAGGTCTCCATCCTCCACAGACAAGCTCTGCTGCTGGGAGGAACGGGACCATCAGCTGGTTCTGCTCTCCCATACACCAGTCTGCCCAGTTAGAGTTGGTTCTGGTTCTGTTGTTAGCAAAGCTGCAGCATCTCTTCAGCTCTGAAAGGTTCTTCTGGGATCTGTTAGCCTTGAAGCTGTGCAGAGAGAGCAGAGCTGTGAGAGCATCAGGGAGAGGAGCAGGAATGATGGACCTTCAGAACCACAGAGGATCCATCTCAGCAGGAACATTGGAGCTGCTTCTGTGCTGATGTTCCTGCAGGGGATCAAACCCTGGAGATGAACTCTGCTTCGGTGGAAGCTTCTAGAAAAACCCTGCAGGTTCCAGGTCTGCAGAGAGAGGAAGAGGCTCCTGAACTGATGAAGGCTTCAGCTTCAGCTGCTGAGATGTTAGAGGAAGGATCAGGAGTTCTGGTTCTGGTTCTGGTCCAGCAGCTCAGATGAAGCTCCATCATCTTTCATCAGGATGGACTCAATGAAAGGTGACTGCCAGTCAGTGTTGGTGTGGTTCTGTTTGGATCCTTTTTTGGTTCCAGTAAAAAGAGAGTTAAAACTGGTTCTACTGGAGGAGAACCAGCAGGGGTCAGACCATATGACCGCTTCTGCTGTTAGAGGCTGAAGAACAGAACCAAAGGAAGAACCTCCCACAGCTGAGGCCACTCTGAGACAGAACCTCTGTAGCAGAACTCAGTGGTTCTGTTTGCGTCTCCACATTAACCAACAGATATCAGGAACACTTTTCACCAGAACTTTAACTGGAACAGCCCGACCCACGGGAAAGCTCCATCAGAACCAGGTTCTGGACCCGAGGAGCGGCGCCGGAGCAGGATGGGGCGCTGCGGGAAGATCCGTTTGTTCTCAGAGGAAATGAGTTTAAATCAGTTAACAGACAGAACATCAGTAAAATGGACCCATTTTGGACTGAAAGGAACCAGCAGCAGAACTTTGCTGAACAGAACCAGTTTGTTTGGTAGATAAGTCAGATGAGATGAAACCAGGTCAGAATGACTGAAGGCTGTCAGTTCTGTGGAACCATCAATGATCCGTTTGATGCTGAATTAGCTGGAAAAAAATTATCAATAAAAATCTATGAATGAATAAAAATGACATCAGATAGAAATAGAATGGATTCTCTGATCAATAAAATCCTGAAATGTTTCCATATTTTGGTCAAGAGACAAAAACAAGCAGAAAAATCCTGAATGAGTCCAAATGAAGAATCAAACCTAAAACCTGAGATCAGAGATGATTTCCTCTCTGGGTCTCCATCATGTGACAATCGCTTCAGAACCTTCCAGACATCAGAACCTTCAGGAACATGTTCTGCTGTTCTCCAGCTTCCTGACCTTTGACCTGTCGCCTCCCTTCCTGCTGACCCTCAGCTGGTGGATCAGGATCTAGAACCAAACTTAAACTAAGGTCCAAACCGGTTCTGGTTCAGATGTAGAACCTGTAGCTGAGAGCCAACATGTGTCAGACAGTCTGACCCGGTTCTGTTGAGCTGATCTCAGTCCACCAGGTCGTTTATTGTGGATCAGAACCGCTCTGGTCCAGAACCTTCATTAAAGACGCAGCTTTTCTCCTCCGTCTGTTCAGAGACAGAAATGAGACAGAGACGGGATGATTAGTCTGCTCCATGCTGGGAGAGAAGAGTTGGACCTCTGCTGCTGGAGAAGAACCAGCAGGTCACCTCAGAGGAACATGAGAGGAACGTTAAACCCAGACATGGTTCTGCTCTCAGTGAGGAACCTCCTCCAGCTGCATCCAGTGGAGCAGAGCAGGTCCAACCTTCTCTGGGTTCAGAGGGAAGCAGAACTTTGTGACGCTGGAAGCAGTTTGTCCTTCAGGTTCAGCAGATTGGATCAAACCCAGTAGAACCGTTCAGACGGTCGAGGCTCTTTGCTGCAGCTTCTCTGTTTCCAGCAGCAGCTGCTGGATGAAGCTGCTTTTCTCTCCATCATGTCCTCCATGTTCTTCAAACGTCTCAGCAGCTCAGAGCAGAAACCCAGTTGGTCTGGTTAGCAGGAAGCTTCATGAGACACAATCAGGTTTCTGCTCCTTCAGTCGTCTGGAAGCAAACAGAGAAATAAAGAGCTGAGAGCAGCTAAACTGGGAGTTTATTGATCAGCAGTTGGAAGATCATCCTGATGGAAGTTGGAAGCAGCTCAGACTGTCTCACTGATCACTGACAGTTTATTGATGGACTGAAGCTTTAATCAGGTTTCCTCTGATCAGGAGGGAACATCTGGAAAAACCATCCTGATCAACAGCTGCTTTAGATGGAGCTGCTTTATAGAGAAGGAGCTCCTGGGTCAGTGGTTCTGGTTCTAGTGAGGAGATCTGTGGACAGGTCTGTTTGTTTCCATGTTTAGAGAAGAAACACAGAGATGGAGGAGAGAAGATCAGCTGAAACATTAGAGACTGAGAGGAAGCAGGAAGATCAGAGACACTGATGGAGGATGGAGAACAGAGACTGAAGCTGCAGAGAGCAGAAAACTAAATGGATTAAATCCATGATCTTCCACAAGCCCTTCGTACCAACAGTATGAAGTCACAGTACTTTGATCAGTGAAAATAAACTATACAGGCAGTAAATCTGTGCATGATAAAAGTGTCTATGAAGGATTATAAATTATATTGTCCTCAAGTACGCTTATCTTTAAGATGTTTGAAAACGTGTTAATAGAAATGAACATGAATAGAGAGAAAGTTAGAGAAAACTAAAGTGAGAGTATTTGCTGTCTTCCAGGTGTCCACATTGTCCAGTACATGTACGGCTGTGAATGGGATGATGAGACTGGAAGCATTACTGGTTATCGACAGTATGGCTATGATGGGAAAGACTTCCTAATCTTGAACATGGAGACAAACACCTGGATTGCTCCAAAAACACAGGCTGTACTTACCACAAACAAAGTGAATGATAACAGAGCTCTGCTGGAGTACTATAGGAACTACTACAACCAAGAGTGCCCTGAGTGGGTGAAGAAGTATGTTGGTTATGGGAGGAGCTCTCTGATGAGAACAGGTAGAGAAACTTTTCCTGATTTTTCTTTAGATAAACTGATTATTTTAGTGGTTTATTTTATTAGAAATGTTGAAAGGGGATTTTGTTTTACTTCACTACATTTTAAATGTGACACAGTTTTTAGATTTCATTCATTTTTAAACATCAATTAATAAGACATTAATTTCCAGACAGTTTATATTTAATCTGATCTTCTCCAGATCTTCCCTCAGTGTCCATCCTCCAGAAGTCTTCCTCCTCTCCAATCAGCTGCTTTGCTACAGGTTTCTACCCCAACAGAGCAGAAATGTTCTGGAGGAAAGATGGAGCAGAGATCCATGATGGTGTGGAGAAAGGAGAGATCCTCCCTAACAATGATGGAACCTTCCAGATGAGGGTTGACCTGAACCTTCCATCATCTGAGGACGGGACAAAATATGAATGTGTGTTTCAGCTCTCTGGTGTTAACAATGACAAGGTCACTCCTTTCGAAAAATCAAAGATCAGAACTAATGAAGGTAACACTTTAGTATTATTAATGGATTTTAAAAACAGTATGTTAAAACGTCTTTTAATTTATATACAGTTGTTGTAGATTTTCTAGTTTGTCACCTTTCATGGCTTTATGTATTTTTGATTTATTTATTATTGGAAAAACAGAAAAGCAGACAGTGATTTCCCAGTTTTCTGCTTTATGTCTGTGTTTGGGCTTAAGCTAATGTTGAGAGAAACAAGGGGCATATTTAGGAAATTTGGGGCCCTAGACAAAGACAGGGAGGGGGCCCTCATAATTGATCAGACAACACACAAAACAGACCCATTATACATATAGAGAAGTTTTAATAGAATAGACATACAATATCTGTTCTAGGTTTTGTCCTCTCTCTTCTTGTCCCTTTTCTTCTTGTTTTTCCTCTCCATGTTTTGTACTCAGCTGACTTTTTCATGCTGTCTCTAAAGGAATGAAATATTTTTTTCCCACGCACTAAGCTCACTTAGCTGATTGCTCCTTCCTGTGTTTCCAAAGGCCAAAGTAAATAACCCAGACCTTCTTTTCACTGTAGACAAGAAGCCAGGATCTGCTATATCTGTTCTCCATTTTTTTTCATTTGGATGAAATAATAGCTGGAAGTAAATCTTCGCCCATCTCCATTTCTTGAAAAGATCCTGTCCTTCACCTGGAGTGGTCCTCTCCGTACTATCGAGCAGTGTGCTCAATCAGACACCTTCTTTGGCCAGAGTGCTGGGTCATCTTTCAGAAGTAAACTCCTTACTAGCTGAGTGGATGGTGCTGGACTGGCAAATATAAATGAAATTCAAAACTTACTTTAAAATGACCCATCTTCACTAAGGTCAATAAATACTTATCAATATAGGGGGAGCCTTCCCTTCAAATGTTTATTTCTCACCAGTAGTTCATCTCCACAAGACGGACCCTCCTACACAGGTGTTAGCCGCTGCACTTGATGAAGAAGCGAAGTCAGTCTTTTCAGTAGCTTTTGAAAGCAACTTCCTACTTTCCTCCTTCTTTCTCCTCTTTTCAGCACTGCTAGGGTAGCTCTTTCTCTCTTCTCTCATCTCTGCTTGTCGTCTGTTGTTTGCAAGCTGGTTTGCCTCTGTGTGTCTGAGACCTTTCTGCACATGTGCAGCAAATGGACGCTGATCAATGTAGTGGACAAGGGGTGCCCACCTAGACACACTTAATATTCTAAGCGTTCTGATCACATTTTAGGGAAAGGAATTTTATCAAAAACATAAATAATGTGCAAAAATAAGCAATTGCTGTATTAACCATGTGAAAAGAGTTTTATGGGGTCCCCCAGGAACTTGGGGCCCTAGGCAGCTGCCTATTTTTTCCTAATGGCAAGACCGCCCCTGAGAGAAACTTTTCCAGGGTGTCTTAAAATGTCATAAACATTTGTCTAAAATGAAAGCTTAAAGTCATTAAAAGGTCATTATTTTCCACCCTAGGTTTACTCATATTTTCAATTTGTTTTTCCGTTTATTGATTTCTTTCTACATCTATTTTGTCTTTAGTTTCTTATTTCATGTATTTTAGTTGTGGTAGTACAGTTATATATTATTTCACACATTATCAAACTAACAGGCCTATAATTTAGAGCAGCAGCAGGTGGAGGAAGCAGATCATTTCCTGATATAAAGGAGATGGACATTTACAAGTAAAACATCTATAAAAAGGTTATTGGGGGAAAATGGTTTGCTGTTTATTTGAGGCAAAAATATAACTATTTAGATAGATCTCTACCATCTCGTCAGCAGCTACAGGCCAACATCTCCCCTATTATGGGAGATCAACCTAAATTTGATTTATTAGATGTGCTGTACAGAAGTGATGGATTAATTCTTCTAACAAGACTTGAGTATTTACAGTGGAGTAATGATGGAGCTCTTACAGCGCAGCTAAGGACAGAAATTAAAGTTGGAATATTTAAGTACCACTTTGATGATGAAATGAGTTTATTGAACTTCAACACAGTGAAATCAATTTGATTCAATTTATTTATATAGCACCAATTCAATCCTGATTTCTTTTTAGCTGCATAATGGGTTTCACTGCTCGCTGCACACAAAAATAACCTTGTGGTCAGCAATACAGAAATACTGTTAAATACATGCTATGTTTTTGATGTTTTGAAGAAAAGAAAAAAAAATAGTCCACCAGACCAGCACATGGTCTGGCAGCAAAAACATGCATTTGACCTTTAAAAAAAAAAACACAGCAGACCTGAAAAGAAGCGGTGATAAAAGTTAAGGTTAAAATAGGACAGAAAAAGCTAAATTTAAAAGCCTTTACGCTCGTCGATCAGAAACATTTATTTTAGCTAAGAAATCTACCATAGAAGGCTGCCTATACAGAGGGGAACCAGGGGGTGTTCCCCCATCAAATCAAATCTGCCCCCCTCCCTCCCCTGTCAGTCTAAGCCCCTATTCTAACATCCAATCACCATGTAGGTTACTAATGAGCCCAGAAGTAACTTGGCTGACTATGATGAGACAGATTGGAGTATAAGAGCTGAAGGGGTTAAACTATGATGAATCAGTGATATTCTGTTAATTTATCATAGTGATTCATGTTTCCAGATACTAAACAGAAAAGTAGGAACTATTTTTGTTAACAGGAGAATACTATTCAATTCTCCTAATATAATTAATTAACCCGTGGAAATGTTAAAGCCCTTTACCTTTGGATCAGCTTCCCTCCTCCTTATTTTAACTAGTGAGGCAGAAAACAGAGTAGCTGCTCAGACAGGTAGATCCTTTTGTGCAAAAATGAACTTCTGGGCTTAAAAACTATAATGCTGCTGAAAACATTTATCCAACCTGTTAACCCCAAACATATGAGTACTGGTCTAAACAGAACAAAATCTGTTTTTACACTGTTTGTAAAGAGGTGAAACACAATACAAGTAGTTAAATGGGTTTTACACAATAATCTGTGTTTTTTTTAGAGCAATCTAAACACAGGAAGGACATTTAAAGGTCCTTTCCACCTCTAACTTAGTGACAAAAACACCAGTTGTAGAAATAACCCTCTCCTTGCTGAAACTCATCATGTTTGATATCAGATGAAACTAAAGAAACATTTCAAACTCTGTAGGTTGTCCTTGATGCACCTTTTTTAGAGAAGTACAGGAACTGGCTACACCTGTTCTGTTGTGCACAGAACTAAATGTGAACAGTGTCAGACTCTGAAATCCTGTTTTAGATTGGAAGTTCTGGAGCACTTATTTTTTTTTCTTCAAAGTCAACTTTAATAAAGAAACAGAAATTATTATACTAGTTTCAGTGGTTGTTGGTCACATTTTTCATCAAATTATTATTTTTGCACATTTGTTTACATTAATTTTTGTTAAATAAAATTGAACTTTTGTTTTTCAGCTAATTATCTTTTTATTTATGTTTTTTTTTTATGGTATCCACCTAAGGCTCTATATGCAGATGATTTCTACAATGGAAGTCAACACTTTAATTTGACTACATTTCCTCTTTCATGAGGTGAAAAACACATTTCTTATAGTTTTGGTACATTTGGCTAAATTTTGCAGAAATCACACTGCCTACTGAAGCCTCTGTGGAACTTAAATTAAATGGGTTCTAATTTATTGCAGAAAAAGTCAATATAATGATCTATAAAATGGATTTCTCCTGGTTTTTAAAAGGTTTTTTATGGTGTTGAAAACTATTTATTTAGAAAGGGCACAGAAAGAGCTGTTTATTTGTTTTGTGTTTATTAAATGCTTATTGTGGCCAAGGTTAAAGAAATTTATTTAATAACAAATGACTCAGACATAGGAACAGATGAGTTAGTGGTTCCACTGAAAATAGTATTTTTATGTTTTAACTTTGCACAGGTACCAAAGGTTTGCATCTAAATCTGATACTTATGAAGCTATTCTTCATTTATTTCAGTTGTTAATTTTCCAGGCAGAAATACTTCTGAGCCTTAAGGCGACTGGACATCCATATTGAGTTTGTTGTTTGTTCATATAGTGCTTAATGATATTGAGTTCATCAAATCACTGATACTCTAAATTCAGAGCTTTAAACAAGTGTTACTCTAATTTTGTATCAAAATCCATCAATATTTTTACGGCAGTTTTTACTCAAAGGTTTTAATATTTTTTCACCCCCAAAACAATTTTTTTCAAATGTGTTCTTCCCCAGGATTCTGTTACAGCTTACATATATTTAATCAGTTTAAATAATTTTATTTCAGGAAACTCCATGGGGATGATTATCGGGGTTATTGCTGCACTTCTGGCTCTGGTTGTTATCATTGCTGGAGTCGGCATCTGGTGGAAGAAGAGGAATAACGGTGAGAAACCAAAGATATATTCTACGATCATAAAATCTACTTTACTATTCATACTATTTATTTTCAAGGCAGCTATCTTTAGAGGTTGTATCCTTTATATATATGTATATATATAAAAACTATAAATAAATGTTATTCTTTTTTATTTCAGGATTTAAGCAAGCAAATAGTGAGTATTACAAATATTGTCATCCTCTTTTGTCTAGTAATATTAAGTTTATGATGTAACAATTTTAAAGCCAAATAGAAAAGTTTACGTTTTATCTTGTTTTTAGATTCTGAAACATCATCTGAAACTTCCAATGATCCCAAGAAAGTAAGTAAATTATGATAAAATATTCTTAAAGCCTGATCCCTCAGGGTCAATCTTTGATTCAATTTTCAACTGAATTTCAGAAGTTTATTTGAAAATATAAACTAAACTTGTACCTCATTAAAAACAACAATTTGTCTATCGACTTTTTTAACAGATGAACCCAGAAGGAGAAACTTTGATGAAGGTGAAGACGGATGGCTGAATTCACAATGAAAAACAGGCTGAGGAAAAGTCTGTAAATCACAACATCAAAAAATGTAAATGACTAAGAATTAATATCTTAATGTTTGAAACTTCTGAGTTTTCATTTTTTGCAATCATTCTTTAGTGCTTTGATTTGGGATTTAGTTATATGGGTTAATTAAAGATAACAGATTTATAAAGCCAGAGTCAGATTCATATTTGTCTACAATGACTTTTATCAAATACCACTAAACATTCATTATTCATTAATTCTGTTAAGTGAAAGCTTTAATCAATGTTGTTGTGTTTTTGTTTGTATGTTGTTGTTTATCTTAATCTTATCAATGTTGTTTGACATTTTTATCTGGAAGAAACTTGTTGCTTTCTTATAACAGTTTTTTCTAAAGTGAATTGTTTTCTTGATTTCTAACTTTAAATGGGTTATTTTTTCTGTTAATACTTTTCTTGATAAAGTTTGTATGAAACGATATTCCTTAAGATATTATTTTCTTTAAACTGTATAATTGAGTGGTTTTTAAGTCAATAAAGGGATTTTAAGGGATTTTATGTGACTTTATTGTTTCTAGAGGTCCGAAGTTTGTTTAAAAACGAACTGTGGTTGGTTAGTTTGTCTACAAAATATTTGAAGACCTACATATATTGTTTCACAAAGTAAAAGTGATTGTTTTTTTTCTCTTGTAACATTATATTTGTATTTTTAATGATTTGTCATTCATTGTTTTTAAACTTTTTTTGAAGTGTAGAAGAACTACAGCATGTGATATTCTTAAAAAACTGGTTTAATTCAATATGTTAAACTCCAAATTTACAAACAGATAAAGTTTAGACTTAAACAAAACTAAGGCGTCTTTAACTGATACCATCCTATCCCCGACCACTTTTTTGTTATCCTTTAAGGCATGGTATTAAATGACTCAGCTAAAGAGACATCATAAGAAAATGTCGAAAAGCTGAATGCAGATGGCAAAACTGAACTCTTAGAACTTTGAACCATGTGCCATTATTTCTTTATCTGGCCCAGTGGATTCTGCACACTGCACCGCATTGCTGGCATCACCGAGTGCTGCTGCTCTGCTCTTTAAAGCAGAAGCTGCAGTTTACAAACCATGTTTTGCATAGTCGTTTTTTTTCTTTATAGTTACAGAACCTCATATAAACTCACAGCATTTGTCTGTGAGTATTTATCTACTGTGGTATTTTGCTTCTTAGACTTAGACAGACTTTGTTTTTACACACCGAGATTATATGAAGGCATAATACCAGAGGCAAAGCCAGAAAAGTTTTGTAAGGGTGGCCAGGCAATAACCAATGAACACTGAGGGGTGGCCGAAAGTGGATAGACGCCAAAACCTCAGAGTCAATGTTCCAACAGGAAAAATTAAGAACAAAACATCCATATTTTCTAAATAAAGACAAACTACTTTCCTACAACCTTTGCTTTCAAATAGATACGCCATATTTAAACATCCGTACTTTCTAGATAAAAAGTTCTTTCAGATTCGAGCTGGGGCAAACATCTTTTCCATTATCATTACTTATATACTTTTATCAATAATCAGTCTGCATAAAATGTATATTTAAAAGTACTAACATCTACATAAAGTGATGGTTTTAATACGTTTACAGTTTTTTTTTTTTTTTTTTTTTGCAATCGCTTTTAGTGACTTTCATTTGGGATTCTAAGTTAAATGGGTTATTTTAAAACAACAGATTTAAAAAGCCAGAGTCAGATTCATATTTGTCAACAATGACTTTTGTCAAATACTATAAACATTCATTATTAATTCTGTTAAGAAAAATTGTAATCAATGTTTTTTTGTTTATTGACATAAATTGGATTATTTAATAAGTTTTATTAAAATAATTTATCTATGATTTCACCAAAGACTCCTAGATGACTCGCAGAGACATAATCTTTACCCCATATAACATATTATCTAGCTCTAGCATATGAAATTTTGGGTACTTATCATGTTAGTAATGCTGATGTGCGCATAATTAAATCACAGGATTTTTTTGTTGTCAAGTAACAATGAATATATGAAAAATAGTAATATATGAAAAATTTAAATGTTTTGAATACTCCACTCGGTAATATTACCGTTGCCACCATCTGTGTTAGGAGGTAAAAAAAATAAAAAAAAAATGTAGGTGGGCTGATTGCCAAGGGTAGCCATGACCACCCCTGGCCCCCACCAGCTCTCTACCCCCTGCATGGTACTGTATTATGTTATGTCTGTGAAGGGACAGAAGCATGAATCTTCGCCCTCTGGATTATCCTGCCTACATCCGTCCGCTTGGTTCTGATCTCCGAGACACCTGCATCTGGGACTCGCTGTGCAGCAACCGCTGCGCCACGTTGGCAGCCAGCCAGCCTGAACAATCTGATATCTTTGTACTCAGACTGAACTATAACACCAGAAGTTTCTGCCTTAGAAACCAACACCATCCACCCAACTGCTTTGTCTGCCTTGAATTACTGGATCCTTCTGACCTCTGACAGAAATGGCATATAATGTGAAGACATAACAGTATTTCATCACAACCCTGTCCTCTCTGACCACTTTTTAATAACATGTAGGGTTACTTTATCAGAGTTCTCCTTCCCCAAAATGTTTCACTTTAGCAGATCATTATCAGATAATGCAGTTATAAATAAAAAAAAAAATCTTTTTCACTTTCTCCTCTATATTACGGCTAAGCAGTGCTGCGGGAGTGCACAAAGATTAGTTTATTCCTACGTTCCGCAGATCGCCGATTTATTTTGTTGATGGGATTACACTAGTTCTTTTGCGTACTGCGCTTAGACAATGCAGCCCCTACACAAAAAAGAAAAAAGCTTTTTGAAAATCCAAAAGTTGGCTCCACAGTTTAACGCCTTAGAGCCTGCTCAACTCTGAAGCTTAAAATGCTAGGAAAATGGCAGAACAAAGCGCATGCTCTACGGGAACTCTACCTAGTCTGCAAAAAAAATCAGTTTACTGCTGAATAATAGGGCCATTCGTAAAGCAAGAGCAGCATAAGAGCAGAATAAGAATAATCCTAGATATCTTTTTAATTCCAGTTTGCCAAAACTCACCTAGAGCCATAGCTTGAGAAATATGCTCCTCTTATACAGCAGATAGACTGTTTTCCAGAGATGGGGTGGTAGGATTTCCTTTAGGTTATGTAGAGGGAACACCATTTTCCTCCTCCAGTTTCCAAACAACAAACCAAGGAGCCAGCCTCTCAACTTACTAAAAGTGTTTCCAAAAAGGCGACGGCAAAATCGTAAATAACCTAAGTCCTTTTCACTTGTGGAGAGCAAAGCCTTGATTTGCGCTATCTGTTCTCCGTTTTTCGTTTTGAATTAAATTATAGCTGGAAGTAAATCTGTGCCACTGTCTCAATTTTTTGGAAAGATCCACATCCTCCACCTGGAGTCGGTACTCTCTCCGTACTATCAAGTACTTTCTTTTCAGCTGGAGTGCTGGGTCATCTTCCAGATGTACACTGCTTATTAGCTGAGTGGATGATGCCTGTATCTCGCAGTCTGGTGGAACAACATCATGATGAAAGTCTGGCTGGAAAATGGAATTCTCTCTGTCGCAGCCCATCTCTGTCTCATGCTGAAAACAATCACACACAAAATTGCCAAAGTATAAGGCTTTTACCCAGTGGTTAAATATGAGTATATTTTACTCAATTACTAAAAGTAGAATTTTTCTTGTCACTTTTAACTTACAGACTTATATATATATATATATATGTATATATATATATATATAT
>JAGKQL010000026.1:5355680-5400658 GCA_018398635.1 Cyprinodon brontotheroides
TGGATTTTCACGGCAGTGGGGGTTGTTAGTTGCTCTATGTAGGGTCCTTCCCACCCCGATCCTAGTGTTCTTAAAGGTTTTTCTGTGTTGCCTTTTTGTCTTTCGCAAGCTTGTTTTTGTCGGATGTCAAGGGATGTCTGGGGGACAAGTGATTCACACACTATGAATGCTGGCGTCCCATAAAAGAACAAATTATGAACAGTTTAGTTTGTACCTTCAAGTCGTTGTCTATAGGAAGATGTTACTTGGATATAACCTAACCAAATATCTCCAGAATGGCTCAAAATGACACAAAACTCATATGGGTGAGTAGAACATGATGTAATAACGTGTGAAAATCAAGGGGCCAAAGTAAAAAAAAAGAAAAATGGCATTCCCCTTTATAGGGAAATCTGGAGCAGATTGCTGTTCAATGTCTACCCAAGCTGGAGGTGTCCTCAGATTAAAGTAATAGGTAGCTGATGTTAGTTGTGTGGCCATATAATACGATCTGAGATTATACAGCTTGTCCAAAGTGTCATAAAATGAATCAGACAGTGGAAAAATTAGGGCAAAATTGTCATTTTAAATGTATTCGTCCTATCATGGATATAGGCAAATTTTACCATCGATTTAGCATTTCTGTGACTTTTTCCACAAGGGGATTATAATTTACTGTACTTATTTCATTGAGGGATGGCATGATCTTAATGCCTAAGGATGTAAAAGCTTGTGTAGTTCTTTCAAATGGGGTAACCACACTAGGACTTCTCCTTTCTTCTCATTAAAAAACATTAACTCTGATTTAAAATGATTAATTATTATATCCTGAAAAATCAACAAATTCTTTTATTAAATCCAATAAATTGGGAATACTGATCTTTAAATTACTGATGAAAAATATGATGTCATCTGCAAACAGGGAAATTCCATGGTCCCTTCCTCCAATTCTAATACCTGATATTCCTGTATTTGCTCTAACAGCCATCGCCAGAGGTTCTATTGCCAGTACAAAAAGCAAAGGTGACAGAGGGCACCCCTGTCTAATTGACCGTTGTAAATGAAAAGGTTTTGACATATTATTATTGGTTATTATTTGGGGAGCACTTTAAACAGATAATTCCTCTCTATTCTGTCAAAAGCTTGGCAGGCATCCAATGATAACATCGCTGTGTCCTTGCAATTATGTTTTTCATGTAATACATTAAGAACCCGTCTTATATTATGGGAGCCTTGTCTTGTTTCAATAAATCCTTGTTGATCATCTATTATTAAATTGGGTAGGTATTTATCTAATCTCCTAGAGAGTGCTTTACAAAAAAATGTTTGCATCCCATAAGACTGATTCCTCTGTAAGAGGAGCATTAACAGCAATTATGCTGTTAATTGATCTTTCTACTTGCATCCGTTTTATCCTCCAAGCCAATAATTTACCTGCCTTTTCTCCTTGATCATAAACTGCTTGTTTTGTCCACATTAAGCTTTTTGCCACTCTCTTTGTTATTAATTTATCATATCTGGTTGTTATAACATTCAGTTTGTGTAATTTTGTATGACATTACACTGATAGATTTCAGTTTCGCTGGATTTCATTTGTTCCTCTAATGATTTTAATTCTTGGTTATACTGTTTATTTTTATTGCTGCTATAGCTGATAATTTCTCCTCTGATCTATCCATCTAATACTAGCTGTTGTTTCATCATTATTGAATTCAAAATATTTATCAATGCAAGTTTATATAAATGTAACAACTTTTGAGTCTTTAAGCAAAACTGTCTGCATCCTCCATCGTTTCATCCCTTGATCAATCTTATTTACTTTAATTTCCAGGAACTCTGCAGCACGGTCACTAATTACAATACTATCATACCAGCAGTTCTCCATGTGAGGCAATTACTTCACAGAGATAAGAAAATAATCAATACACGAATGGGATTTATGTGTGCTTGAACAACATGAAAATTCCCTGCTGCTTGGGTTCCTTGTTCTCCATATTTAATTTATTCTTAAATCGCTTATATAATTAAGGAGTGTTTTCCTGGTTTGTGAATGACTGGTATCACTTTGAGTAGATTTATCCAGACTTGGCTTCAGGTTGCAGTTAAAGTCCCCTCCTATAATATAAAGTCCCTCCAGGGTTGACAAGGTTAAGAATAAATTTTCATAAAAGGATGGATTATGATTGTTAGGTCAATAAATATTTATCAAATTCAGTTTACATGTTGAAATATGTCCCAGCACAATGATATATCTCCCATAGGGGTCTCTTTTTTTGACCTCATAGTTTGAAATGGTATTGACTTATGTACAAGAATGATAACTCCTCTGGCATTACTGGTAAAGGAAGAGTGATATACCTGACCCTGCCATCTTTTGGTTATAAAATGTATTTCTGTCTCAATCAAATGAGATTCTTGATTCTTGTAGAAAAATTATTTTAGATTTCAAATATTTTAGTCGGTCTAATACTTCTTTTACTTTAGTTAGCTTTTGTATTCCTCTGACATTCCAGCTAATGATTTTGGTATTCAAGACATTTCCCTTCATTGTCTTCTTAGATTATTGAATTTACTATTGGACTAAAAATAAATTAAGTAAAGATAGAGCTGAAAAAGCAGGTTTGCACATACATTCACACAATCATCCATACAAGACATAGAGCTAGTCATAAACAATTCCCAGATGAACTTTAAGGCTCAACTTTCAGCATTAATTATCAAACAGTTCAAATTAGACTTAGAATTAGGATACTTAAGCACACGAAAGCATATTTATATGAACTTTCAATTAACTTACAACTCAGGGGCAGGGGTTATGTCTCTGCAGATAGATCCTGTGCAAACATGATTTTGGCCCCATTAAATGTAATTTCTCCTTTCCTTGCCTCTCGGTACACAAATTCCTTCTCCGTAAACGTTAAAAAGTGAATCAGAACCGCTCTGCCTTGGTTTGGTTTCACAGAGGCGGGGGTGCAGTCAACCCGTTCCAATGTGAATGCCATTTTGGTAGCCTGTTGCTAATAAAGTGGAAAAGCAATTTTCCTCCCTCTGCTCCCTCTCGAATGCCAAAGACACACAGATTCTTTCGCCTTCCTCGGTTTTCCAGGTCATCTGTTTTGGCCTCAAGAATCTTGATTGGTTTCATAGCTAAAGTCAACAATGCTTCTGTTTTTTCAACCGAGCTTTGTACTTTGGCATTGCGAGCCTCTGCCTCCTCCATATGAGCCGCCTGGTTTAATAGGTCTTGTTTCACCTCAGACACTTCCAGTGTCCAGATTCCAGTGCAGACAGTCTTTTATCCATACTATCCAGCTTTACTCCAAAATCTGACCGGAGCAATTTTAGGTCTTCCAACACTTCAGCTATGCTAGTTGTTATGCCATATGCCATGATCATACTTTTTTGGACAGTGGGAACCAGTGTCCATATTTTATTCTGATAGGATGACCAGAGAGAGAAAACGCAGCTTTGGTGAATAACAGCTGGGGGACTTCAGCAGCCCCCCCTTTTTCAGCAAAAGCAGCCACCAGCAAGTCACATGGGAGCCACCAGAGGTGTGAAAACCTACCCCCTCCCTGAGAAGACAGAGAAAACCACAGAGCACACAGGATTCTGCCTCTTCTCTTTTTTGCTCTCTTCTGATCCAGCCTGCCTTCTGCTCCTGCACTCAAAGCTGGGGGGGGCCCACTGTGGCCCACAGTGGAGATGCGGGCCCCAGGGGAACCAGATCCCCAGAACCATCGAGGATAAGTCAGTACTTTGCAGGAACCGAACTGCTGCAAACAGAACTTTTGCAACACATTTCTCTTGAGTTTCAGAACTTTTAGAGCCAAACTGGATGCCCATGGGTGTGAGACTGAGAGGATCCCCTGCTGTGAGACTGAGACAAAGAATCCCTGACACAGCAGAGCTGCAAAACTGGATGAAACCTCCAGCTTTCCAAATGGACATGGAAAAAGGTTTGCAGGTCTGGCATGATTAGGGACAGAACAAGCAATGTGTCTTTTGATGATGCTAATCATATTTCCGTGTGTTTACTGCTGAGTAAAGACAGCGGCTTAATTGATGCTAAGAATGGACTGCATGCTTCGCTATGCTACAGGAATATGTGTTGAGCTGTTGCTAAAGCTTAGACAAGCTTTATTCACTAAGGGTTTAAACACTGATATAACAGTGTGCATGTGTTTCTCAGATGCTCATTACATTTCCATTACCAAGTCTGACCAAGAGTCATTTAGTTGAATCCTGATTTCTATTCACTGCTAGCTATTTCAAGGAGGGTGAAGAATAATTTAACTAAAGGTTTTGGTTCTTGATTAAGCAAATCATTTAATAAAACATTATTTGGCCAAATAACGTTTTATTCACCTCATGGATTTGCACTGTGAATTGGTCTGAAAACATTCCAATTTTTCTAAATTAGTGAAAAGCTAATTTGATCATATCCCAAATTCTTCCAGATAAACTTTGGTTTCAAACAACAGAAATCCATCTTAAACTGTAATATGTTTTTCAACCGTTTCCCCTTCCTCTTTGTACATAGTAGTTAGTTTAGTTTAGTTGAGTTTTACTAGTCTTAATTGAGAGTGTTAAGCTGAAATACGTTTGGACGTGGAGCTGAATGATTTTTGTTAATAAAATCTTATATTTTTGAACAGAAGTTGTGGTGAATTTATTCCATGTATGTGCAGAAATAACAGTTTGACCATGGTGTTGAAAGTGACTGTCATCATTCTTTTTCATCTATTGTTCTAACACACAGTTAGTAGGACTGTGTGTCATAAACAGAATATATAACAGCTGAAATAATATCTGATTAAATAAGATATTTTACCACACCTACAGGGGAGGGCAATAAACATCTTAAAGTATCAGAAACATAAATTTCCCAGCAGGCTGGGAATAGAATTTAACTTTATAGAATCACAACATAGCCATATTAAGCGTCTTTTCACAGCCGCGTTGGACTTGCACTGTTTCACAAGCGAGGGCTTTAGACATATCAGTGTAAAGGTATCTTTCGAGCCTTACTTACAGCTTTTACAAGGGTTTAAAAAGAAAATTTCAAACACTGTCCTGGTTATTTACTGTGCTGCCATCACGGTTCTCGGTCACATGACCCCCCACCGATTTGCAATATAATTGTTAGTTGCAGCCCAGCCCTAAATTAAATAACAATTTTATAGATCTCAACACCATGTATTTGTGAATTCTTTTATTATGACAGATAAGTTTCTGTTCATGATACATCTTTTTTTTATTGAATGGATTTAAATGAGTCCCACAGAACAATTTAGCCAGAACACCCCATATATCAATGTTAAGGTTTAGAACTTAGAACATTCCTTCTCTGTAGCGATGAATCAACTCCAGAGACGTCATCCTTGCAGATCTTTATCCAACCCGTCCTCTCGCATGGCCAATTTTACACTAGACAGACAGAAAAAAATAACAGATAAGTCATGCACAAAAAGATATTCACAAAGGCATATGTTTTTTTAGAAGTTTGTTCTTAGAAGTAATGGTCCAGTTTCTTTTTAACACTGCATGAAAAGTGGGATTTTTAGATCAATATAACGGCACTGTAGATTTATGCCGTGGAGGTTGGAGGTTAACTGACGGTTCTGATGATTGCAAGGCTTAAGCGAAAACTCCAATAAATTGTCAGAAATTGGCGTATTAGACTTTCTTAGGCAGTGTGCCATGGAATTCTAGGGGAGGATTTAACATGTAAATGAAAATGCTGTGAGCTATACAAATGCAAATCAGGGTTGCAGGGGGGGGTTTACTCCAAGTGACATTTTTCTAAAAGGTAAGAAAATCTCTGATACAAAGGCCCGTCCACCACGAAGGCGAACCCTGTAACCTGGCACGCTGAAATTTTTCACCAAACCAGCCTCTCATCCGTACAAGGCGGAGGCGTTAAAATAAATGTAAACGATCTTTTTTTATTCAGCCTGAAAGAGTGGCAAAATGTATGCCAGCGCCTGTAAGTGCGCTGTGGTCCATCAAAGCAAAAATAAGCTGCATATTTGTTACGCGTCGCATCGCACTAATATTTATACATGCGTAAGCGACACTTGGTATCATTTTAGCAATGGCGTTTGCTGCAAATTCTAGGTCACCCACTGCTGTCGGGCTCTACAATTGAATCTTGTTCTTCCTGGAGATATCTCCAGGAAGAAGAAGATTCTGCAGTAATCGACGACATAGTTCAGTGACCTAAGCATTAGACAGCAACGGCGCCATTGTTGACCGCGGATGTGTAGCACATGCGTGTTTAAATATTGCTGTGCTATGCCACCCAACATTTAGTGTAAAAAAATTGCGGTTAGAGTGGCTAAAGATGGCGCCACTACGGCGTTTCGAAATCTTTCCACTCTGAAGGCTGAATAAAAAGATCGTTTACAGACCGAAACGCGGCTTCGTGTGGATGAGAGTCTGGTTTGGTGAAAAATTTATGCGTTTAGGCCAGGGTTCGTCTTACCGTGTGGATGGGGCCAGGGTAAGGCTCAGTATAGACTCTTACATTTTAGCTTGATTGATTTTTAATTAAAGTACAGAGACCAAAACAGATCTTTAGCTGACAGAGCAATACATTTAAGAGCAGTAATTATTTAAAAAAAAATTGCATTTCAAGATAAAAATAACATTATTGTCTGTCAATATGCTCAATTCACAATTAATTAAAGGAATAGTAAACAAACCTTAGGTGGCCTTCATTTCTACTCAACCCCATGCCTGACTTTCATCTGGTTTTTGGTCTGCCCTTGATTTCCATAGACTTCATTGAGCGGCGCTTTTAGGAAATCCTATACACTACTGTTGCATGCTCTAAAAACATTCTAAATGACTTTGTTTCAAGTAAATTATGGACGCTACCCACTCAGGACACTTGGAATACATTGGACGAGCAGTATGGAGGAATATTGACACGTTTTTTTGTGGACTTTTATGGACATTTCTGCCTCGGGCGCCATAGACCTCCATTATTTGAATGTCAGCAGACAGCAAGAAGCCTCCCACATCTCCAGATGCATTTGAGATATCAAAAAAGTACTCCAGAGTGTTGTTCAGCATGGGGGTGAGTAGAAAATGAAGGCTAATCATGTTTTGGGTGTACTATTCCTTTAAGTGGAAAAGTTTGAGAGAAATGAGTCTGGGATGATTCACTTTTATAACATGGCACATTATCCTGCTGGGAAGTAGCCATCAGAAGATTGGTACACTGTGGTCATAAAGACATAAGGTCAGCAACAATGCTGGGGTAGGCTGCCTCATTTTGTTTGATGCTAAGCTGAGTATTAGGAGTGGCCCAAAGTGTGGCAATAAATATCCCCAAATAGATGGTACAAATAGATCCAGGCTCAGTATGACCTAATTATGACTCTTAACAGACCTCCACTGATTTATTTAATTAAAGGCTGATTACTGTGCCATTAGCAGGTAAATGTTATGTAACACACAATACATAATTTATTTAAAAAATTAGTTTTAATCAGAATCAGTTGGTGTAAATCAGAACCAAAGGTAAATGCATTCCTTGCCATTGAAAGTTCTTGGGATTTAAAGCTTGGGAAGCAGCCTAAATACAAACTTCCAGCCAAATACCGCGGTGTTCGGACCTGTCTGATGTGTTTTGTTCTTCATATGATGCTCTGCACTTTAAACAGACCTCTGAGGCGATCACAGAGCAGGTGCATTTATCGGGAGACTTGATTACACACAGGTGGATTCTATTTAGTATCATTTAGGTCGACATTGGATCATTCAGAGATCCTCACTGAACTTTGGGGAGAGTTTGCTGCACTGAAAGTAAAGGGGCTGATTCATTTTGCACAACCCACTTTTCAGTTTTTTATTTGTTAAAAGTTAAAAATATCAATATATTTAATTACACTTCATGATTGGGTAAAACTAGTTGTTGATTCTTCACTAAAAATGTTTATGTTCAATTCCTGAAATGTGGCAAGAGTTTGAGATTTTCAAGAGAGCAGATTATTTTTGCAGGGCAAACTGTAACTGGGCTGATATCTAAGGAGAGTTTTGACAGGGTTTCACTTAGAAAAAGTCAGCAGCCTTTTGAAATGTTCTGTAGTATGGTATAAATCAAGATTCTCCAGAACATATCTCCAAAAGCACCTGCTATTTTCTGTAACACAAGATTGTGCTACCCACAGTAGTACTGATAAAAAGTCTAAAGACTGTTTTTAGATTTTTCATATTTCTTTATGCTTTACTAGTTTTAAATCTGTGGTAAAATATTGTTTTACAGCAACCCTCTCACATATACAATATTGCATCTTCTAATATGTTTCCTTAAAGACTGTTTAGAACAGGAAGCTACAAAATGTTAAATGACCATAAACTCAATGTAAACCCCTAGCTATTATTATTTTATGTTTATTTTATTTATTTGTTTATTTATTTATATGTTTGTTTCCCTTGTTTTATTTTATTTATTTTTTACATTATATGTCTCATTTTTTTAAGTTATAATGTCACCAACTGCTGTGTATCTTTGTTTGATGTTTGAATTACTCTGTATTGTTACACGGAATTGCCAATAAAGCAAAAAAAAAAACAAAACATGATGACGCAGCTAATCTCGCGAGTCCTTCCGTATAACAATGACCTCGTATCTGATTGGAGGAGCTATACTCAGAAGAACTTTATCTCCAGTTCCCTTGTTTGGATTTTGCTGGTACGTGATCAATGGCTGGACGACGTCTCGCGTTCAACTCGCCTTCAACTCCTCTTGGACGCGATGGCGCACTCTGCAGTCTAACAACCGTGCGGGAGAGATCAACTCGTTGAAGAGAAGCTAGCGTAAAATATATAAAACGTTCTATTATCTGCTAAGCTAAAAGCAGCCTAGCCTAAAGCTAGGTAGCCTAGCTAATACAGCAGTTTAGCCTAAAGCTACGGCTAATAGTAGCCTTGCAAGAACAAGCTTTATTAAAGTGTATTTTTTGTGATTCACAGGAAGCAGTATGCCGTCTTCACAACTCGGAGACAAATTGCAGGCGCTATGAACCGGAGCAAGGGTAAGAGTTAAAGAATATGCTTTCATTCTGCGGTAAAAGGAAATAGATACGGATGGATACCGATCATAACTGTACATTTTGTTTTCGCCACAGATCACCCGCTTCAGCAATGAAAGCTGTGACTTCCTATTATTCATACCACTCAAGTTTCCAGCTGCCTGTGGGCGACGTATTATGAGACGGCACGCAGGGAGCTTCCCGCGATATACGCAGTTGTGAGAACACGCTGTGACCTCCTATTTGCTCGGATTTGCGATGTTGATAAAGTGACATTGTGTAATAGGGTGTCCCCGATTTCCGGGGACTGTCCCCGTTTTGGACCACCTGTCCCCGGCTAAAGCTGTCCCCGGAAATGTCCCCGATTTTACCGAGGCGAAAAATGTTGCGTGTAGACTGTTATTACGGTAGAGCTGTTGCGCGCAAAAATAGGTATTACGGTAGCTGGTTGCGCTGCTGATAACATAAAGATAAGGAACAGAGCGCACCACTAGAAGGGAGGTAAATTATCCTTTTGGATGTCAGCTGCCATTAAAAGACAAAGAGGAAGAAGAGCGCATCACTTTTAAAACAGAAGAAGAAGAAGAAGTGGAAGTTCGTGTTTTACAACCTGTGGCAACTAAAGGGGGGCTACGCTGAGTGATGGTAAGTGTGTTAATCAATTAATTTTATTCTGATCGGGCTGATCTTGTGATAAATGTTTGGTTTGTGTCCAGGTTAAAACAATAATAAAAAGTAAGACAAGACCACGAGTTGAGCATGAGTCAAAGACGCTGGGTTAAAATGTAGCAAAATGATTGAAAACTCCTTGTAAGGCGCTAATCTGGTACGCTGGTTCTCCAGGGATCAACAAGGGTTTGTATAAAGATGTTTTAGAATGGATAGGTGACCTATAGTTTATATTTCAGATAGTAATTATAAGTAGAGTTATTTCAATTTGTTTTGATGATTTATGGTTGTGATTTATGAGCATAGACTTCCAGTTTTTGGTGTGCTTTTTTACTGCTCAGTTTGGATATATATGAAAGTTCCTTGTGAAAAAATAGGAGTCAATAACAGGAGAACTGACAAGACAAGATCTACGATCTGAGAATGATGGAGGCAGCGATAAACTTCACCTGTTTAATGTCCATTTATTATGTGGTTTTTGCTAGAAGCCTAATATTGTGGTAATTAGCATTTTTAGTATTTGTGATGAGAGCATAATACACAATACAAGTTTCATAAGTGTTGCACATCCTAATTTTTTTTGGAGGTGATTTTGATTATATAATGTCCTGTTTTTAGAATAATGTAAGATTGATGCTGGAGAGTGAGGAAGAAGATAGAAAAGACAGAAAGGAGATTGAATGAGAGAGAGTGAAACTAGGAACCTGATAGAAAAAAAACGGTTGACAAGAAGGAAAAAAAAAAAATTACTTTGAGAAGTAAAGCAGAGAGCAGGCAGAAGTCAGAAGAGGGCTAGAAACAAAAGCGAAGGTGGGAGAGGGAAGAAAACAGACAAGACTGAATGACCAGATGGCTCTTTCAAAGAAGAAGAGGAAGTGTCATTTTACGGAGAAATTATAATCAGAATTTCCATTGGGAAATTATATATGTATATGTTATTGCTGTTTATAAATATGGACTATTCTGATTATATATACATTGTGTTGATGTTAAGCCTATTCTGCTGTTCAATGGTTAAACTTGTTTAAGACATTTAAAAAAGGTTATTTTGCTTTTACTTGCTATGTCTTCTTATATTATTTTACCCAAATTACCAGGGCCACTGCCTCAGACCCTGTTCAGTTAATATTTTTGTTTCAAACATTTAAAATGTATAATATGTATTAATAAAGTTCAAGTGATAAAGCGTTGACATGATTTGAGTGATAAACTAACATATTGAGTGATGTAGTGTGCAAAAGTATGCTGTGGAACACAGAGTGGCTGTATGTACTCAGGTTAGTAGGAAAAAATGAACCTGCTACTTTGAGACACACAGGCCCCTGATGGCTAGGTGGGTGACAGTAAGAAAACATATATGAACCTTTTACCTGCAGGTTTGACTACTACTACTTGTTTTTTTTATGTTAATGAAGAAAAAAAAATATTTTATAGGTATGTACAGTAGATGTAAACAGAATAAGTATTTGTTGCAGCTTTTTTGAAGAGGTGGGGAAACTCTGTCTCAACTGTTTTAAAAAGTATCGACACTCAAAAAGTATCGATACTGAAACGCTGTATCCGGATGTAATACTCATTTTCAAAAGTATCGAAAATACCAGTCGCACCTAAGAAGTCATTCATCTAAAGTGCAGAATAGAGGAAAATGCAGCACTTTCTGAACACTCAGTGATCGAATACCCCTTTGCACTTTTCAGTTTCAGACTTTTCTGTAAATATGCAGCTGCTGAGAGAATTATTTTTGTTTCTTAACTGGTTTGGCTAGTGTCATTGTGCTATGTGCAAAATACAGCCAAGGAAGGAACACTTAATTTTAATTTTGTAAGGTTTTTTTTTATCAAGCTTGCTAAATACTGTGCACAGAATACAACCCTCAAAATGTTGTTCTTATTGTTTATTGTATTTATTTATTTATTTATGGTATTTTAATTATTAATCAAAAATATTTCTGTTGAAATTTTATCCTTGTGTATCAAAATGGTATCAGGCATCGGTAATATTTTCCTTAGTATCTGTGTATCGAAGTTGAAAAGTTTAGTATCGCGGACAACCCTAGTCTCAACAGACAGCCACAGGCATAGAATAAATGTTTGTATTTACTTTTCTAAATTTCTTTTCCTCATGTCACTCTCCCCAGGGGAGGTGGCAGAGCTCTTGGGCCCGACACACAATTGGAAAGCCCCAAGTAATGACCCTTGGACCCCCTCCCCACCCCACCACTTTGCCCCAACCCAGAGACACACAGTTCTGTTTTCTACTTTCAATAACACTATTCATGTTATTAATCTTTAGGATACACTAAACGTTTGAAAGGCACATTCCTGGCTTTTACACTTGATTTTGTTGTTTAAATATTAATAAATATGTAAAAATATATGAAACCATTACTGTCCCCGTTTCCTAATTTCATCTCTATAAGATGTATTGATTTTATCCATTTGTTAAAGAAATGTCCCCGTAATTTACCGCGGAAATCTGGTCACCTTAGGTTGTGAAGTAATGCCGGGCACAGGGCCAATTTTTTACTGTAGGCGCCTGCACATCGGACCCGCCTCGAGGGAATGCGCTGCCAGTTACCCCCAAACCCCGCAGGAAGCGCTAAAACGGACCGCTCACGGACTTGTAATTTTTGTATATAGTTGTGTGGGTGTTTTAATAAAAAGCTCTTTCTGCATAAACAGCTTCCTGGCAAATGTTAATTCTCTGTGGCAATTCATTCATGTCCTTGATGGTAGCCTAATAATTTTGTAGTAGTGTAGGATAACATAAATACAATAAAAGTATATGAATGAATAAATATAGGAATCAATAAATATATGAATGAATAAATATATATTCATAAATATATATATATATATGTAAATTTATATAAAATATATATATGCTGCCAACCAATCATGAGCGAACTTTACTTGTTTAAAAAGAAGTGGTTCCTCTTCCAATACTCAGTAAGGAAATTAAAGCCTGGCGTGGCCACGTGTGGTTTTGCTGCCACCCACGAAGCCATTTTACTTGTTTTGAGAATAGTGGTTTCAGCCAATACCGAGAAGCTGCTTTATTCGCCGCAGACCTGGCCAGTCATGCTGGTTTGCTGCATTCATATGCTAATTAGGGCCATTAGTAGCCGTTGATCGTTCTCCACATACGCTAGAACCGCTTCCGACAATTTGTGGCACCCACAAACGCTGACAAGCTGGTTGCAAACTGTCGAAACCACAAAAACTGTGAGATCTGCGGGAGTTAACGGGGACGAAAATCTCACTTTTCATGCAGTGTAATGTAGTACCTTAAATTGCAGGTCATGCCATATGCTAACAAATATAATTTTAATAACAATGAAACATAAGATTAATACTTGTTCGTCTGTAAACTTAGTTAATATGTTTTTCTCAAATTTCAAAACAGTTAAAAGCAAACAACCAAATAAACAGATGAAGGTCATTATTAACTAGTACTCACTGTTGACCACCCCTCCAGAGTAAGCGTCTCTGTGAGTAGCATGAGCAATGCCTCTGCGGCCGAGCTCATATGCCTCCTCTACTGTCATGTCTTCCCTGTAACCACTATCCACCACTCCATAGGCGTAGCTGTTCCCACATCCAGTAGAGAACATCTGGCCAGAGAAGCGCGTTCCATTGTCATCTACATAGTATAGACCAGGACCCTGGAGGACACAATTAAAGTTGATTTAAAATGGTTAAAACAAAAAAAGTAATAAAAAAGCCAGCCATACCACAGCCTCAGCAACAGACCACAGACACCAGCCATACCACAACCTTGATGGATTAAGTGTGAGAAGATGATTGGTTGGAAAACAGTTTAGGCATCTCCAAAGACTTTGTTAAGGTTCCGTTTTTGTTTTTTGCGAACTGCTTGCTACCGGCTAGAATTCAATTATCTTTGTACTAATGCAAAAACAAATAAATAACTGTCTACACTAGGGGTGGAAAGGTTCACAAAATCCACGGTTTGGTTCGATTCACGGTTTCGTGGTCACGGTTTTTGCTTCGGTTCGATTCGGTATATGTTGATTGTTACACCGAAATCCCATAAAAATTTATGAAATTTATGAAAAAATCCCCCCAAAAATAATGGATTGTAATTATTTTAAATGATCCACGGAAACCCTGAATCATTTCCGTATGTTTTGCTGCTTTGAATTTAATCATCTCGCGCATGCTCTCTATCATCTCCAAGGGACTCAGAGGGGAGCGGACGGGAGCCATAGCGGAGGCTGTAGGCTTTGCTTTGTGCAGGCGGTCTGGTGCGCAGCGGGGCGAAGCGGGGGTTGCAGACTGAGTATTAAGGATTTCTGGGTTAGCATGACATGTTGGTCGTGTTGCTGTTAGCATAAACAAAACATGTTGCACAATGCTTGCACACTGTTGCACTTTTATCCACAGCTTTCTTTCCACTGTTATTGTAGGTCACTCAAAATGCAAAGTGGTCCCATACAGCAGACCTATAAAGTGCTGCTGGCGCTGCCTTCCAACTCCTGTTCTTTCCCACTCGCCATACCCACACAGTTCTCCATAACAACTGATTTTTTTCCCTGCTACACTCCGGCTACGCTGCTTTGCTTCTTCTTCTTGTTTACTTACTGGTGGAGTTTGGTTTTGGTCGCAGTAATCGCCAATTCCTGCTCTGGAGTGTGTAAACGCTTCGCCTATGAGAAAAAGGAGCAGCGAATGAACCAAACGCAACACACACAAACCGAACCGAGACAGTCGAACCGAACGGTTCTGACGGTTTTCATAAATCGTCCCATCCCTTGTCTACACACAACTATCATCCAGGTCGTTGTTCACATCTTTCCTTAGCAGTCTGACTCCATAGATATTAGTAGAGTTTACCTGTTTGTCCCATCCACAAATCATGCTTCCCATGGAAAGACCCATGCCTCTGTAGCCCAACATCATATTCGACAGCAGCTTAGATGCAGCAGCCACAGAGATCCTGTGACCATTTCTCAGCCTGTAAAGCCTACAAACAGTAAAACTGAATATTAGTCCCTTAATACCAATTAGATGAGTAACAGAGAATGAAATGACCCTCTAAATACCTCATAGTTAATAGAAATGCTTGAATACATTATTGTGTGGGGTGGGGGGTGGGTTGCTGGACTTTTATTTGTTGTTGGTTTTTTTGTTTTGTTTTTCACAATATGAAGATTGCTTTTAAGACTAAAAAAAAGCTGCCCTTACATAGCATCGGACTAATCTTAAAGCTTAGCTGGTTTTGGTGTGTAAGGTTCATATAGGCTTACAGGTACAACATGGACTCAGGAGGTGAATGATGGTGAAGGATATTTATTAAAGAAAACCAAGAACACAACGAGGTGACAGGGAATGACAACTAGACAAAGAAACAACTAAAAAGCATGGGCTTAAATACAACTAGGAGTCACTGAAAAATTGAATAACACACAGACAGGTCTTTACTGTGACAAAAGAATAATAACTCTCCCTTAGTTAAGTTTTACTGATCTTAGGGTTTCTTTCAGGACTCTTGTAGCAGAATTCCCACAGAAACATAAGTTATTTTCCAGTTTTCAGAAATCTGATAGGACTCTCCTATCAGAAAGAAAAAAAAATACAATTACCTTTCTCTGTGCTGTGAACAAATCTTTTGAAGAAATCAACACGAAGAAACTTGGCCTACCTGCATTCTTTGGCTAGTAGCCGTTCCCAGTGCTGGCAGTCGGCAGCACTACCTGACATGGTCCCCAGTAGGTATGAGTTGATCTCAATCACCTTGTTAGCATCCTTTGAATCTACATGACAATAAGAAAGGGAAAATTTTATTTATGAGATTAATCACCTCATAGTCAAAATACATTTTGAGTCATGGCTTGTCACATTTAAAATACAATCTACTTACTACTATTACTTTTTTCCCCTCAGCATGAAAGATTAAACTGAATTGATTTGAATAAAAAGACCCAGTCACCCAGATGACTGGGTCTTATTTTTCAGAATTCACAATTTTCAGTCATGAAAATAAAGAAAACTCTTGAAATGGTCTGTACTGTGTATATACACTGCCATTTAAAAGTTTGGGGTCACCCAAACAATTTTGTGTTTTCCTGAAAAGTCACACTTATTCACCACCATACATTGTGAAATGAATAGAAAATAGAGTCAAGACATTGACAAGGTTAGAAATAATGATTTGTATTTGAATTTTTTATTTTTTTTTTACATGAAACTTAGCTTTCATCAAAGAAACCTCCATTTGCAGCAATTACAGCATTGCAGACCCAACAGCATCCTAACTGTGAATTTGTTGAGGCAATCTGGAAATTGCACCCCACTCTTTCAGAAGCAGCTCCCACAAGTTGGTTTCTTGGATGGGCACTTCTTCTTACCATACGACAAGCTGCTCCCACAACAGCTCAATGTGCTTCAGATCTTGTGACTGCTCTACCACTCCATTACCGATAGAATACCAGCTGAGCATTGCTATGGCTTCTCTCTCTCCCTCCCTTGACTCTTTTCCAACTCTTCCTTCTTCCTCTCCTCTCCCTGCTCTCTGTGTCAGATGTTCAGTTATTCTTCTGCCTCCTTTTAGTGATAATGGGATGTGTAATAAGTGTACATTTTTATTTTTGGAGTTAAGGCTGTTAATTAAGTAGGCCCCGTAGCTGTCCTCCAAAAGTGCCTGAGCAGCCAGGCGATTGGGTAAACTATGCGCCCAAGCGTAGTCGTGGATCTCTGCCCACTGGTCACCCCACCAACCCGTTCCGGGTTTCTAACGGTTTTCCCCTCTCGGTGACACACCCTGAGAAGCCCCCTCTGGTGATTGGCAGCTCCATAGTCAAACATGGCATTAGAGATACCAGGGACCATAGTCAAATGTTTGCCAGGGGCAGGAGAAGTGGTAGGCGTATTCCCTGAAGCTGCTGGCTAAGGATAAGGTTAAATAGAGTTAGATTGTTATTCAGCTGGCGGTAATGACACCACCGCCGATTGTGGGTCACTAAGTGGGCCAGTGGCGGGTGTGTAAGTTTACTAAAAATGTATAGGAGAAACACCACGTAATTTTCTCTGGTCCTCTGATCTGACCAGTGATGACATGTTTAGCCGCGTAATGGTATTTCAACGGCTTCAAAGTTTGTCCGTTGGTGTCAGGAAGGAAAACAACGTGGGCTACATTAGCATGGCAATTGGCAATCATTTTGAAGCTTTGGTCTGATTCAGAGCGGCATCCGCCCGCGCGGTGCGACTTCCTTTGCTCTGGAATCTGGCCACGCGTGCATTCGTCCTCCAAAACCGCCGGAAGCGCAGGTTGCACAGGCAGGAAGCCCAGAGTTGGCAGTTTAACACACATCTGCGGCACCTCTACTGTTACCCATTCTTTACTCCATCCAGACAGTGTCTTGCCCAATTTAATCAAAATCTAATAAATTATAAATATTCAAAGGAGTAAATCATGATAAATCTAATTAAAATCAAAATAACTCCAATTGGGGAAAAAGTTAAAACAATTAAATGCGGCCCGTTTAACATTAGACGCTTTCCTCTAAAAAAGTCTGCTAGCACGACTTGATTTGTGATAATCACATTGACTTGTGTTGCCTTACAGAAACCTGGCTGCAGCAAGAGGATTATGTGAGCATAAATGAGGCAACTCCTTCAAGCTATTTAAATTTTCACATACCCAGAAGTTCTGGGCGAGAGGAGGAGTAGCAACAATCTTCCAATCTGACTTACTGATTACTCCCAAAACAGTTAATACTCTTACAACTCTTTTGGAATATTTAACCCTTAATTTCCCCTTGATCCAAATTTCATGCGGCAAGAAAACCTCTTTCTTTTTGTAACTTTGTATCGCTCCAATTGCGGTCCCTATACTCTGAATTTTTAGATGAGTTTTCTTTGTCCTTTCTGATTTGGTATTAAATACTGACAGGGTCAATGGGAGATTTTTAACATCCATGTTGACATTGAAGGTTTATAGCTTAAGAGCAGCCTTTAATGCTATATCTTAGACACTATTGCTGGTTCTCAAATGTGAATAGTCCCACACATTCTCATCTTCATACTTTGATCTTGTGCTGACATACGGCATAGAATGTGAAGAAATAACAGTATTTCCTCACAACCCTGTCCTCTCTGACCACTTTCTAATAACCTTCAGGATTACTTTAACAGAGTTCTCCTCCCCAAAAAGAAGGTTCAATTTTAGTAGATCTTTATCAGATAGTGCAGTTATAGATTTTAAAGAATCTGCTTCACTTTCTCTCGTCGCTGAAAGCAGTGCTGCGCAATGCAAAAAAGCATAGCTTATTCCCTTCACAGGTTGATGATTTTGTTGATGGGGTTGTTAGTTCTCTCTCTGCGTGCTGCCTTAGACAATGCAGCCCTTGAAAAATGAAAACCGTTAAAAATAGACAAGTCTTGATCCTTGGTTTAATGCGTAGAGCTGCGGACTTTGAAGCAAAATGCTAGAAAACTGAGAGAAAAATATCGCCCACAAAGCCCAAGTGGAGTCCCTTCCAGGCCTGCAGCGCACGGTTTACTGCTGTATGCTAAGAGGACCCTTGTAAAGCAAGAGTTAGCATACCTCTCTCCCTCACACAGAGGAGAGAATACTGTCCTGGTTTTTAATACAGTTAAACTCACCCAGAGCCATAGCTCTGTTGAACTCAAGCCCATTCCACCTGCTCTTAGCAGCAATGATTTTATGGGATTCTTATAAATAAGATTGATCTATTAAAATAAGATCATAAGCACTCCTCTATCCGCTGACAGTACCTGAGGTAAAGTCATGGGAATCGAAACCGGGTTTAGACTGCTTTGATCCAGTTGAACTTTCTGAATTAGCAAAATTATTGTCTTCATCTAAGCCTTCAACTTGTATGTTAGATCCAGTTCCAACCAGGTTATTTAAGGAGGTATTCCCTTTGATCTCCTCCTCCATTTTAGATGTGATTAATCTATCTCTGTTACAGGGATATGTACCTAAAGCTTTTAAGGTTGCTGTAATTAAACCTCTGCTTAAGAAACCGTCTCTTGACCCAGATGACTTGGTTAATTATAGACCTATATCCAATCTTCCTTTCTTATCCAAAATTCTTGAGAAAGTAGTTGCCAAACAAGTTTGCAATCACTTACACCGTAATGAACTTTTTGAAGAGTTTCAGTCTGGCTTTAGAGCTCATCATAGCACTGAAACAGCTCTGGTGAAAGTCACTAATGATATTCTCATGGCCTCAGATAATGGACTTGTATCTGTGCTCGTCCTGTTGGATCTTAGTGCTGCATTTGATACAGTTGACCATAATATTCTTTTAGAAAGACTTGAATATTTTGTTGGAATTAAAGGAACAGCACTAAACTGGTTTAAATCTTATCTATCTGATCGAATTCAGTTTGTTCATGATCTTCAACACGCTCAAAGGTTACCTGTGGAGTACCACAGGGATCAGTGCTAGGACCAATTCTCTTTACTTTATACATGCTACCAATCGGTAGAATTATTAGACAGCATGGTCTGAGGGAGCCTCCTGCACAGCTGCAGCCCATCAAGATCATCAGAGGATCCACTACTATAAGCTGTCTTCAGACCTTGCCTCAACGCCGCAGTGTTGATCCAGTTGGTCAGCGCCTAAGCCTAGAACCTCAGTGTAACTTTGTGACTTTGAATCCAGCCTGGATTCTAACCGTTGCTCTCTGTCTTCCAGGAAACCAGTGTCTCCTCTGTGAAGCTCAGGAAGAGCTAACCTGCCGAGCCGACCCTCTGAGCCAAACCCTGAAGAATCATAGAGAACCTCCATGCAGCTCAGGACTAAGAGCTGGAAAACCCAAACCCAAGGTCTGTTCATTATAAGACGTGAGACGCTGAAGCAGCAAGCGGACTCTGCTGATGAACTCCTCTCCAGATCCAACAGTGACTCTCCCAAAGTAAACCTCAAGAACCCTCAAGGTACAATCAGTAATCTTCAGGAAATCAAGCCTCAGCTTGCAACGCTAACTGAACTGTCTCTCACGCAGACTCCGGTGAACCAGTGTCCAGGCCCGAACCAGAACCAGTACATTCTGTGTGCTTGTACTAAAATAAACTTGTTGAACTTTTTATTCCTGTGTCCGTCAGTGGTGTTCTGCATACTTGGGTCGCTATTAGTGAACCCATCATGACAGAACACTGCGGCCAAACTCAAGACCCAGCAGATCACTTCATCCGTCGATTGGAGGAACAGGCGGCCCAGATCCATGGACACGGCCTGGCGCTATGTGAGTTAAACACCCACATTGAAAGACAAAATCAAGCTATCCAGAGCTATGCTAATTACATGAACAGCGCTAATGCTGCACCAGCACCACAACCATTTCCGGGTCCAGTTCCACCTCCGAGGTCACCAGCAGTGACGTCATCAGAGTTCCGCCCAAGTCTTCCAGAAAGATTTTCTGGTAACATGAAAGATTGCAAAGGATTTTTATTTCAGTGTCGTTTGATTTTTCAGAACTCCCCTGGCAGCTTTTCCACGGATTACAAAGAAAATAACCTTCATCCTCTCTCAGCTAACAGGAAGAGCCTTGGAGTGGGCTCAGGCAAGATTTGCCACCGACGATAGCTTAAACTGCTATTACTCTGACTTCATCTCTGAATTTACTCAGGTATTCAACCAAGAAACAGACCAAACCATTGATTCTCGAGCTCTTTTCAATCTAAAACAGGGAGATTCTTCTGTGGCTGAAGTCTCCATCAACTTCCGGGTTAAAGCGGCAGCTTCCGGATGGAACCAAAGCGCTCTGAAGGGAGCCTATTTCATGGCTTTAAATGAGCACATTAAAGATGAGCTTGCAACCCTCGACGAACCAGCTACCCTCGAAGATCTAATTCGTCCCACCATTAGATTGGACAATAGGATCCTTTGCCAGAAACAGCTCTAAGAAGCAGGAGACACTTTCTTCTGCCTCACATAACGATGACTGTTTGTACTTCCTCTACAGAGCAGCTGCCCATTCAGAGACCTAAGTCCCAGTCCCTACCGTTGCCCATTCAGGCCTCTCATTCGGGCGAAAGAGATGCCGAACCCATGCAGGTGGGACACACGAGGCTCACCAGAGAGGAGAGACAAAGGCGTTTTCTAAGCAAATTATGCATTTACTGTGGCGAGAGTGGACACTTCATCGCTTCCTGCCCGGCTAAATCAAAAGCCTGGGCCCGCCAGAGGATCTGAGGAGTCTGGCGGGCCAAATTAACACTAAGAAATCTCCTCGACTGTTACTTCCTGCCACGTTGTTTTGTGCTAACCAAAGCCTCTCCTTTTCTGCATTCATCGACTCAGGCTGTGAACGGAACTTAATCGATTCAAACCTCGTCCAACAACTCCAAATAGAAACCATTCCTCTGACTCAGCCTCTTAGTGTTTCTGCGATTGACGGAAAGAGACTCCATCAAGTTACCCATCAAACTCAGCCCCTCGAAAGCTACTTCTGTCAGGTAACCACCGAGAGACAATAACATTTTTTGTTTTTCCCTCTGCATGTTCCCCTCTGGTGCTTGGCTTCGAATGGTTGGAGAAGCATAATCCTCACATTAATTGGACAGAGCGTCACCTGGAATCAGTGGTCCATCTCATGCCATGAGACATGCCTTTGTTCAGCTGCCCCCTGGTGGGTCTCCTAGAGGTGGGGAGATGGACTCTCCTGACCTTTCTTCAGTTCCTTCGGAGTACCATAACCTAGCCCCTGTCTTCAGTAAGGTCAGCGCGACGTCCCTACCACCACACAGACCATATGACTAAGCCATTGAACTTTTACCTGGTGCTCCACTACCTAGCAGCAGGTTGTATAATATTTCCAAGCCTGAAAGAGAAGACCCATGGAAAAATACATGCACGAATCATTAGCTGCAGGAATAATCCGCCCATCTTCCTCTCCTTTGGGCGCCGGGTTCTTCGTTGGGAAGAAAGATGGCTCCCTGAGACCATGTATTGATTACCGAGGTTTGAACCAGATCACAATAAAGAACAAATACCCACTTCCTCTCCTCGCCTCAGCATTTGAACCCGTACAGGGAGCCACTGTGTTTTCAAAACTGGATTTAAGGAACGCTTTTCATCTCCTTAGGATCCGAGAAGGAGATGAATGGAAAACAGCCTTCAAGACCCCATTGGGCCAATTTGAGTATTTGGTAATGCCTTTTGTCTAACAAACGCTCCAGCCTGCTTCCAGGCCCCTCGTGAATGATGTTCTCAGAGACTTTCTTAAATGTATTTGTTTTCGTTTACATTGGACGGTTATACTCATTTACTCCAAGAACCTGGATGAACATAAGAAACATGTCCGCTTTGTTTTACAGAGACTGCTGGAGAACTAGCTGTTCGTGAAGGCCGAAAAGTGCGAATTTCACACTAGCCTTCAGTCACCTTTTGCCCACAGGGTTTGTGCTCGAGGGCGGCCAGGTAAAACCATCTGAGGACAAGATAAAGGCAGTTTTTAGACTGGCCAGTTCCAGAAGAACCGCAAACAGCTACAAAGATTTCTAGGTTTTGCAAACTTTTACCATCGGTTTATCAGAAACTATAGCCAGACCGCCCTTCCATTAACTTCTCTGACCTCTGTCAAACGCTACCTTTCAGTGGACTCCTGGCGGCTCAGGCTGCGTTTGAAAAGCCAAAATCTTTATTTTCCAGAGCACCAGTGCTAATGCAACCTGACCCAGCTAAGCAGTTCATTCTCGAGGTGGATGCTTCAGATTCTGGAGTTGGAGCAGTCCTTTCCCAGAGACTAGACTCAGATCAAAAAAATCCACCCTTGTGCATTCTTCTTCCGCTGGAACTTTATTCCGCCAGAGCAGAATTACGATGTGGGAGACCACAAAGGAGCTGTTGGCCATTATCAAACTAGCGTTGGAGGAATGGAGACATTGGCTGGAGGGAGCTGAGCATCCGGTTCTTGCATGGACCGACCACAAGAACCTGGCTTACATCCAGTCAACCAAACAAGCTAAATCCCACGCCAATCCAGGTGGTCAATTTTCTTCTCACGGTTTAATCTCATCATCTCCTACAGACCCAGATCCAAGAATGTCAAACCCGATTCTCTCTCTCGTCTTTACTCTGTCGATCATCCCGAGGCGCCTGAACCTGTCCCTTCCCGGCTTGCCTGCAGTGGGGGTGGTCAACTGGGAAATTACTGACCTCATCAACTCGCCCTGGCCACTGAACCCGATCAGGTAACTGTCCACTAACTTGAACCTACGTTCCATCTTCCGTCAGGTCCGTCTCATCCAATGGATGCATGCCGCCAAGTTCTCTGCTCACCCAGGAGTCAGCAGAACAATTGCTCTGATCTCAAGACGCTTCTGGTGGCCCACCCTCCATAGAGACGTCAAGGAGTATGTGTTGGCTTGCTCCACATGTGCCCGTAATAAAGCCTCACACACCAACCTCCTTCTGGCCTGCTTCAGCTTCCTGTTCCCTCGCGTCCTTGGTCCCATATCGCCATTGACTTTGTCACCGGCCTCCCAGTTTCACCGAGGTATGTTTTACGGCATTCCCCAAGAGGACCTCTCGGACCGGGGTCCTCAGTTCATTTCCCCAGGTTTGGAAGGCATTCTGTTCAGCTCTCGGCTGTAAACCCTCTCTGACCTCTGGTTACCATCCTGCACCCAAACGGACAAACAGAGGATGAACCAGCAGCTGGAATCAACCCTTCGTTGCCTCACCTCAAACAATCCCATTGGACTGGAGCCAATTTCTCCCTTAGATCAGAATACGCAGCACAACTCCCTCTAGATCTGCTTCCCACTGGTCGATCTCTCTTCGTAGGTTAGTCTCGGTTATCAACCCTCACTTTCCGCAGATGAGAGAGAGATTTCGGTCCAGTCTGTAAACCATCGCGATCCGTCGCTGCTGAGAAAACTCTGGAAAGAAACCATCGCCACCCTCAACCCGATCTAGAGACCAACAAGCTTCGGCCGCATCCCAGGAGACGATTTAAGAAAATATACACTGAGGGGTAGGAGGTATGGCTGTCCACTCGAGACATTCCCTTCAAGGGGATGTCTAAGCTCTCCCCAAGATTTATAGGTCCCTACAGGATCACCCGAGTCATTAATCCTTCAGCCGTCTTTCTCCAACTACCTCAGTCCCTCCGAATCCACCCTACATTCCACGTGTCCCAAATCAAACCTGTCACCTCGAGCCCTCTGTGCCCCCACCTTCGACTTCACCACCACCCGCCCTGGAGGTGCGATGGTCATCCGGCCTTCACTGTTCGTACCGCGTAAACGTGGACTCCCCGTCGACGAGGTCGCGGATGGCAGTACCTCGCAAATGACTGGGAGGGCTACGGACCGGAGGATCGCCAGTGAAGTTCGGCGTTCGTACATCCTCGATCCTGCCCTTTATCGAGGAGTACGAGCGTTCTGCTGCCCGTCCGACCTCTTCCCCGGACCCGCAAGGGCGGTCGCGGCGTGGGTGGGGGTACTGTTGGGAGCTGGAGATGCTCCACCTTCTCCAGCAGAGTCCGCCGGGATCCTTCTGAGGGGAGCCTAGTGCACAGCTGCAGCCCATCAAGATCATCAGAGGATCCACTACATAAGCTGTCTTCAGACCTTGCCACAACGCCGCAGTGTTGATCCAGTTGGTCAGCGCCTAAGCCTAGAACCTCAGTGTAACTTTGTGACTTTGAATCCAGCCTGGATTCTAACCGTTGTCTCTGTACTTTCAGGAAACCAGTGTCCTCCTCTGTGAAGCTCAGGAAGAGCTAACCTGTCGAGGCGACCCTCTGAGCCAAACCTGAAGAATCATCTCTGGAGAAGTCTCCATGCAGCTCAGGACTAAGAGCTGGAAAACCCAAACCCCTAGGTCTATTCATTATAAAGACGTGAGACGCAAAAGCAGCAAGCGGGACTCTGCTGATGAACTCCTCTCCAGATCCAACAGTGACTCTCCCAAAGTAATCCTCAAGAACCCTCAAGGTACAATCAGTAATCTTCAGGAAATCAAGCCTCAGCTTGCAACGCTAACTGAACTGTCTCTCACGCAGACTCCGGTGAACCAGTGTCCAGGCCCGAACCAGAACCAGTACATTCTGTGTGCTTGTACTAAAATAAACTTGTTGAACTTTTATTCCTGTGTCCGTCAGTGGTGTTCTGCATACTTGGGTCGCTATTAGTGAACCCATCATGACAAAAACAGACGAAGCTAACCCATTAAGGAACACTACAGGTATGTCTTGAAGACATAAAACCTGGATGACTCTTGTAACTTTTTGCTTCTGAATGCAGACAAAACAGAAGTTATAGTCTTTGGACCAGAGTCTCTGAAAAAAGAAGCTGATTAGTCAGTCACTTCATTTGGATGGGATTAAACTGATTTCAGATACTAAAGTAAAAATGTTATTTTGGATCAGGACCTGTCATTTAAATCCCATATCAAAGAGGTTTCTAGAATTTCCTTCTTTCTCATCTGAGGAACATTGCAAAAAATTAGAAATCTCCTGTCCAGGGGTGATGCTGAGAAACTAGTTCATGCATCTGTTACTTCAAGGCTGGACTATTGTTTACTATCGGGAAGTCCACAAACTGTAGTTAAAAGCCTTCAGCTGATCCGCTAAAAAATGCTGCAAAGAAAGTTCTAGTTTTGTACCAAAAAGAGAGATCATATCTCGCCTATCCTGGCTTCTTCTTCATTGGCTTCCTGTTAAATCAAGAATAGAATTTAAAAATCCTCCTTCTCATGGATATAAAAGCCTTAAATGGCCAAGCTCCATCTTATATCAGAGATCTGATTGTTCCTTATGTTCCTACCAGAGCACTTCGCTCTCAATCTGCAGGTTTACTAGTGGTTCTAGAATTTCTAAAAGTAGAATGGGAGGCAGATCTTTTAGTTATCAGGCTCCCTCTCCTGTGTGGAACCAACTACCAGTTTTAGTCCTGCGTGAGGCAGACACTCTGTCTACTTTTAAGGCTAGGCTTAAACTTTCCTTTTGATAAAACTTTCGCGGTTAAAGGAAGGTGGCTCAGGTCATCCAAAACTATCTCTATAGTTATGCTGCTATAGGCTTAGACTTCTGGAGGACGCTGGGACCCCATTTCATCATTCTGCTTCATTCTCTCTGTTCTCTATATTCTGCAGAATCTGTTAGTTCAATCTCTAACCTTCTGCTCTCTGCTTTTCCTCAGGGGTAGAAACTTTGCCTGCGTCTACGTTTTTGTTTTAGTATGGCGTCATCCTGGAAAGAAACATCAGCTGTGCTGCTTCCAAAGTCAGCACCCTTGTTTATAGATGTTGGAGAATCAGCCTGTTTTCCATTGTGGTCTGTTGTCTCTGACCCGTGACGCTGAGTGGATGTGCTCTCTTGCTTCGTCCTCTGGCATGGGGCTGCCTTGGAGCTCGTCTGCCTGGCTGTGTGTGTTTCCTGGAAGGGGCCGCCTTTACAGCTGCTTTGTGTATATCTGCTTCTGTTTCCTTAGCAGACCCCAGTCGGCCTCGACAGATGGCAGCTCACACCAAACCTGGTTCTGCTGGAGGTTTCTTCCTGTTTAAAGGGGAGTTTTCCTCTCCACTGTCGCTACAAGCATGCTTAGTGTGAGGGATTGTATTTGGAGTCAATGCAATTAACTGGTTTTCCTTAGATAGAAAACTTTGTATCAATTTGACTGTATGATCCTGGTTGAACTGTAAAGTGCCTTGGATGGCCGCTCACAATTTTGGTAGCTATAAATAAACTGAATTGAATTGTTTCTGCTGTAAATAGTTCTTGCACAATTTGGAGGTGTGTTTAGAGTCATTGTGATGGTTGCATGTACAACCACACAAATGGTCTGGTAATTCTTTCATTAAATCTTCTATTTTATTGTTCTGGATTTCCTTTTTTTCTAATTTGATTTGGCATATGCTTACTATTTGGGTGCACACATTTAGTTGACTCATTTTGTCATTTCTTGCTTTTTGGTTTTCTGTACATTAATATATTTTTCATTTGAGTTGCCAGTTCCTGGGAGGCTGTCATGAGTAAAGCCAGTAAAGGAAAGGACACACCAGCTGCAGCGTATCTCCTCATTGACATGGAGGCCTAGTTGGACCTTTCCACTTGCATTTTAGAAGGGGGTGTAGAAAGGGTTTAGATTTCTGTATTTGGTTTTGTTTTTCTATAGTAACACTTGGAAAATTTAATATTTAAGTCCTCTTCTTCGCAGGTTGCTAATTAAATATGATGTTGATTAGTTTTGTGTTTTTGTTTGTAGTTTTGTTTTAGGAAAATTTATTTTTATGTTTCCCTCTTGTTTCAAAATGGTCTGATCAACCAGTATATATATATATGTTTCCCCTGTGTGTGTCAGTTAGGTAGGTCTTTTTTCTGTGTCAGGTTTGGATTTATACAGATTTTTTTGTCATTTGTTTTCCTTGATGGGCCCAGTGTTGTTTGAACTTTTGAACTTTTTATTTTTTTGCGAAAATAAATTTGTTACCATTTTTTTTCATCAAGACTTCCCTGTGCTTCTCTAATTTTTTGGCTGGGTCCCCACAGTCATTGTCCTGTTGTAGGATGAAATTGGCTCCTAATCAAGCTCTGTCCACTGGGTATGGCATGGGTTGCAAAATGGGTGAGCCAGCCTTCCTTAATCAGAATCCCTTTTACCCTGTACAAATCTCCCACCTTACCAGCGCAAAGCATCACATTACCTCCACCATGCTGAACAGATGAGTCAGGCATTCTTCCAGCATCTTTTCTTTGTTCTCGTGCAGGCATTCTTCTTTTGTGATCCAAACACCTCAAACTTGGATTCATTAAAAGTCACTAACGCTTTTCTAGTCTTCCTCCGCAGTAATTTCTGTGTTCTTTTTACCCATCTTAATCTTTTTTTTCTTTTATTGGCCAGTCTCAAATAGCGGCTTTTTCTTTTACCACTCTGCCCGCGAAGCCCAGAATCCCGCGCCCGCCTACTTTTCACTGCAGATGTTGACACTGGTGTTTTCGGGTACTATCTAATTAAGATGCCAGTTGGGGACCTGGGATGAGGTAGGGATGGGGAATGAAAACGGTTCCTGTTCAGAACCGTTCTGTATTTTCGATTCAGCCAGCATCGTTTGGCAGCTTCGCTGAGCGATTCTTTTCACGTTCCGCAGCACAGAGCCTAAAAGGCGCAAGTTGGAAAGAACTATTAGGAGGAAGACAGCGAGCTGCCGGTCACTTTTGTGAGATCAAAACCCGTCTTTCCCTTAGCCCAGAGGGGCACAGGGAGACACCAAAAGCGCTGAAAGATCCTGTATCCTTCCAGAAAAAGCAGATTTGCTCATCTTTTCTGCAAAAGAACTGTTAATTTTCCCTACTACTGTTTTATAATTAGTATTTTTTGTTATTTAAAATAAGGTTATTATCCCATCATTTGTTATTAGACATTGTTGATTATTAAGTTTCTTCTTGTATTCATTTTTCATTTAAACACAGATGTTACTCCAGTTTCACATTTCCTGTGGACATCTTGATCTTGTTGAGTTTGTAAAGATTTGCCCAATAGTTAAGTAAACAAAGTTGATGCTGATAATCAAAACTGTTTGTTCTCCTTTTTTCCCCAAATTGGAATCGAAAAAAGAATAGATAAAGAGATCGAGATGGTTTCATAGAATCGAGAAAGGGGTCGAGATTGTGAAAATCTTTTTCAATTCCCAACCCTGCACAATGAAGGCATCTGTTTCTCAAACTAGAGACTCTAATGTACTTATCTTCTTGCTCTGTTGTGCAACGCAGCGGCCTCCCACTTCTTTTTCCACTCTGGTTAGAGCTGTGTTTGTGCTGTCCTCTGAAGGGGTAGTACACACCGTTGTGGGAAATCTTCAATTTCTTAGCATTTTCTCGCATGGAATAGCCTTCATTTCTAGAACAAGAATAGACTGTGGGAGTTTCAGATGAAAGTTCTCTTTTTCTGGCCATTTTGAAGCATTTAATTGACCCCATAGATGTGATGCTCCAGAAACTCCATCTGCTCTCAAAGGGAGGTCAGTTTTGTAGCTTCTGTAAGCGAGCTAAGCTGTTTTTCAGATCGTTTTGAGACGCTGATTACTGGGGTTTTAATCATCAATTAGCCTTCTGAGCCAATGAGCGAAACACATTGTGCCATTAGAGCACTGGGTGATAGTTGCTTGAAATGGAGCAGAGTTCCACAAGTTCAAAGTAACGGATCTAATGTACTTGTGTATATACATAAATATCATCTTTATTATTCTAGACAAGTCTTCTTTTTATCTTTTTTTGTAACATTAAATAGCAAATTAGCATTAATTACCCTTGTTTTTAAGAAGGGTATGTTGCCAGTTTATTACAGCTTAAAATACTTCTATGTAAAATCTTTGAGTGGCTGAATGTTGCTGCTGTGGAGGTCTGAGCTGTCCTTTTGTGTGTACATAGTCTGTAAAATTAATAAATTTTTTTATACATTTTTTTTTAATACATTTTAATATTCAGCAGTAATCATGTCTCATCTCTACACCTCTACGCTCTGGACCCAAATTTGGGATCCTTTTTATTTGCTGTATGTTATTCAGAAAGTTAACTTTATAGAATAATGGGTCTGACATGATGATGGTGTACAATTGTGTGCAAGCACTTTCAAAAGAAAGTGTGTTGCAATGTATTTGCTTCATTTTGTTCATCTATAAATGGTGGCCTATCCTTCACTCAAAATGCCCAGCCCAATTATCTGCCCAAGTCCAGCAATGTTCTGGATTTATTTATTATTTTTTGCCAACAGGTGGGTCAGCAAACACATACTATAGTTTGCTGTTATAAAATGTTTCTATCTGTGGCTCTTCCTTTGTGATATTAACTGATAAAAAGTCATTGCTTTGTGTAAAAACCATAAAAAAAAACTGTTGGTTATGTTGCCTAATCTCTGGTGATGAACCCTTATCTCAAAGAAGGAAGAAGCCATTAATGATACCCAAGTAGTTTCCAGCTGAAGCCCTGGAGTCCACAGCCACGATGACTCCATGCCTGAACTTGAAAGCCAAGGTGGTGGTACCATGGTTCAGGTCAATGCTCACTCCACCGTCATGGTTGCAGGACTTCAGAAACCCAGAGGGCTGAAACAAAAAGGATCAAATCAGCAGGACGCATTATGTGAAACAACGCAACTAAATAAACCATAACATAGTAGGGAAAACGCATCACTTTCATAACTCAGTATGACTCTATATGCAATTACTTTATTGCATTTCCAGAAACATGTAGCGTCACATTAAAAACAAAAAATTGAGTAATAACCAACGACGCCTTGATTAGGTATCACCTTACTTTTTTTTTTCTTTTAATAATATTAGTTGAAGTTATACTCACATCCACTCCCAGAGGAACAGCAAACTCCTGAGTTTTGGTATTAAAGGTGTAATGGTTTGGCCGGTCCACGACACTATTGTGACCGAAACGGAGAGTCTGCGCACGGACTTCAGAATCAGGTTTGTACCCGCTCACCTCGAAAAGAGCCATTATTATCTAAAAGACCCGACCTAATTTATTATGAAAGCTTTCCAGTATAACTCCTACAGACGCTTCACAAACAAGAAAGCGTTTGACTGCGCTGATCAATGATTTCCTTGTACGTGACAAAGAAACTGAAAGTGAAAGAGTTAGAAATATATTTTTTTGTATGTTTGTTCTTTCTTTGCACTTGTTGTTTTTTTCCATTTATATCTTCCAACAGACATGATTCCTATACATAGATAATTGATAACTTCTCAATTAAGTTAATTCAGGTGTTCTGCGTAAATTGTTGACGCAAAAACAAATAAAAAAAATAATGATTTAATTTAGCCAATAGGAGAGCTTTATTTTTGCGCGACAATCAGTCTCTATGTGGAAAGGAAGCACAGAGGTTTTGGGAAGCAAAAGGGATTAAGATTCAGTGAGTGATTTATTTTAAAGAATAATTATAACCTATAACCTCTATTTTTACAACATAACAAAAACACAAACCTCTATGTATCTTTAATAAGAATATTGTTAATAAATAAACACATCTTACAAAACAATCATTGTCCCTGATAAGCTCTTATGGCAGAGAAATTATAAGAGCTGCAGACAAGAAGTTTATATATTTCATCTGTTGTTTTTTTTTAGATGTTTTTTCTTTATCTTTCTTTGTTTGTTGACAGCAATGATCAGCATCATGTCTTAACTCTGCAAAATGTACTTACTAGGACAATAAAATATCTCTTTATGAAATGTATACTCCCAACTACCTTATCTTATAATATTTAATAATAAACTATTATAGTGCAGGAATACCTGTTCTTACATAGTTTTTCTAATGGAAATTAAAATTGTGCTTAGTCAGGACACTTACATCCTTGTGAGAAGAGTTTTATGATCTAAATTAATTAATTTTCCCAGAAAAATAAAGTATAACATATCTAATAAAAAGAATAAAAAAAAGAGAGAAGAGAGAGAAGTCAAAATTACAATCTTAAAATCATTTTATTGGAAATATTCCAAAACCATGAAGATTAATGAAAATTATTAATCTTTTAGAAGCTTTGGTGAAGTATTTTAGGCAGTGTCCATATGCTGCACAGCTTCTTGTGCAACTTCCAGCTTCAAAGGGACTACTTTTTCTGTCAGGACTGGTGTTGTGCCCGGGCGATATCTATATCTAACATTCCTGTGAGAGAGAAAGAGATTAGTTATTTTAAAAAAAATCATTTAGTCATTCTTCATTTCAGGGGTAATATATTTAAAATTAAAATTTGTTTTTTTTTTTAAGTTTAACATACATTTTAACGTTTAACATAATATCTCATAATACACACCTGTTATCTTTATACTCTGACTCCTGGTAGGGTCTGATGTAGTCCACTCCCTGTCTGGTGATCACACAGATGTCGATGTTGTTGCCTGAGCCGAGGTCGCTCATGATGCCTGCATGAATAGAAGCTCGTACCAACTCCTTCGCCTTCTCCAGCTACAAAGGAAAATTAAGATCAGGAGAAAAATGAATGGATAAACAATATCCCCAAAATCTCTAAACAATGTTAAGTATTTTACCTCTAGATCATGTTTGAACCCATCTTCTAAAATCCCTAGAGCAGCCAGATCTCCAGATCCTGTAGATGGAAAGTAAATAATTAAATAAATAAAAATAACACAAACATGAAAAGCAGTAAATTGAAATATATTATATAACCATATGCCATAAAGTAACACTTTTTGCTTATGCTGTTTTCCATTACATACCCATAGCCAAGTAAGGAACCTTATTTACACTCCCATATGGACCCACAGTGTACAGGTGGTTCCCAGTACAGTCCACTCCTCCCAGTATCAGATTTGCTCCAATTTGACCATGATACCTGAGGACAAGTGCGAGTTTTAATGACATAATATGCTTTTTTATCAAACACTATCAGTTTTTCACCTTTTTCATCTAAACCACCTGAGGTAAACTGTGCGCTCACCACTAACCTGTAGAGCATATCCTGCAGGATGTTTACAGCCATGACAACACGAGGGTTTCTCCCACTATTCAGTGAGAAGATGGAGAGGTTGGATGACAGAAGGTCTGTGGTTTTCTCTGTGTCTGCTGCTGTTCCTGCTCCACAACTGCTGGAATCAGAAAAAAATTAAAGGATACCTGTGATAATGAAACATGAAAACATATTGAAAGTCATCTGAAACCATTAAATAAGATTAAAAGAGTATGAAGATGAGGAAAATATGCAAGAAGAGTGATGACTTTTTCTGACTAAAATTAACACACAATCTGTTACTTTACTAAATGACATCGCATTTTTAAGTTTATGTTTACAGTTAAACATATATTTAAATTAGATATATAACTGGATCAAACTGTGCTGCATGGTTCTTTCATCCTAAGCAAGTTTTTCTGTGGTGCAGAGGTAGCTTTGCTCTACATCCAAACAACAAACCACAAACACTTATAGTAACAGGATTTTAGCTTCTCCTGTCATCAGGGTTTAGGTAAAATTAATTAAACTTACTATATATTTGGAGAGATGTAGTGGATCTTTGCACACATCTTGTCGGCCACCACTTCACTGGATGTGGCTCTTGTGTCGGCCCCCAGTACGACTCCATCCTATGCAGCAAAGACAAGTGGGATATTAGTACTCAGGGCTGTTATATGGAATACAATTAGAGTTGCTACAGTAAAAAGCTCCACAGTAATCGTGCTTTGTCACTGGACAAACATCCAACTTCAGGTTATTACAACATTCAACACATTCAGATAAAAGTTTATACATTTCAGCTACATTATAAAACTGAATTAAAGGATAAAGGTTCATGCAAACAATTGCTTGTCTGTGATTGTGTTTAGGAACAAAATGTATTCTATTTCACTGAGTCAGTCGGGTAAGAATTGACTTAATGCAGAAAGATGCAGAAAATAAGTTTGACTGTAATAAAAAATAACACTTTAATCTCCAGTGGTGATATGTATACATAGCAGTAGATCAGACCAAGGTTTGAACATTTTGAGAAGCTCTAGCCTTGCCAATTTTATTTATAAAGCACTTTAAAAGCATCAGGCACTGACAAACATTTTAACAGAAATAACTGCATTATTAACATAAATAAGAATATTACCATAAAGTATGCCTAACGTAATCAGATATCTATGAGAATGGTTCTGATAACACCTGATGTTAAAAATCCAATACAGTCTAATATATCATCCTGACCGCAGTGTAATCTGTGTCCCCCACCTTGAACACTAGTCCTGCTATGGTAGTGCCTGTTTTCAGAGGTTTTGGTGTCTGTGCGCCGTCGATGAGACCCTCTAACGCAACATTTCTGGAGAGAGAAGAAGGAAGTGGTTAATATAACATTTAATATAACATTTATAATCAGAATGTACATATGTGCTGTGAACACCGACGCAAACGCTTTATTGTTGTTAACTTCATAAACAAAGCAGGGGGGAAAAGTTAGTTTCGCTTTTGATACTGAATAAAACCAAGATTATCCAATTTGATTTTAGTGTGTTTTTCTTTTAAAAGATGATAAAATTATTACTATATGACGATTAAAATTGAGTACGCTTACCTCGCCGCGTTGTCAAAGTTGAATCCAGCTGCAGGAGTTTGGAGGACAGAGGACAGCGCCATCGTTGATGTTCCTGCGGATTCTCTGCGCGTCGGAGCGCTGCGCCTGAGGTCGCTGTTCTGAGCGTCACGTCTCCTTCCTTTCTTTCGATTTTACAGAGAAAATGGAGAAACACTACACGGAGTCTAAAGTCAAAGGAGTCAGCACTGGGGTGAGTAAATCCGTACAGGTTTATATTTATTCATAATTGATGCAGCATAATGTTACGGATGATCAATATCCTATTTACACGTGAACAGGTGAGCATTCTAAGCAGATGACATAAAAACAACAAAAAACGTAGATAATCAAAGTTTCTTATTTAACCTGAATAATAAAACTCCTAAACGATTTATCCTCCTCGGAGTCAAATGTAAAGACGGTGCTTTATTTGGAAGTTTCATTTCTGTCGTGTTTTTGCCTATCCAGTATCAAAACTACAAGTCCCAGAATTCATCGCACCTGTCTGCTTCCTCATAGTGGAAAAATATGTATCTTTAATTATAAATGCTAAACTTTTGTTATGTTTTCTATAAGTTGCTTTTCATCTTATTTTTTCTCAGACCACCATCCTGGCAGCAGTGTTTGATGGAGGGGTTGTTATTGGTTCAGATTCCAGAGCATCAATAGGAGGGTAAGAACACTGGTGATGATGTGGCAAGGGGGCTTTTATTTTTCATTTAAGTTTTTGAGTCAGTTATGAGCTTCTGTATGTATCTTAATGGCATGTTTAGAAGGTAATGTTGTTGATCGAATCAGGTGTGCTTGTTCTGGGATATGAAAAAACTGCAGCAGAAGGCCCTTTTGTTCAGGGTTAGGAACCTCTCATCTAGGAAACTGATGAGATTCCTTTTACCTTTTGCTAATTAAAACAGGTGAACTTTTTATTAAATGTTTCAGTACATTGTCAGATGTACTTTTAACCCTTTTTACACTGAGCTCCTTGAGCTAGTATCCACAGGGCACTTTATAGAATGATGTACATAACTTCTCTCCAAGTGTACTGACAACAGTTAAAAATGTATAGTAACCCCACCTCTCTTTAGGGGTAAACCATTTACAACTGACGCTGACATAACGCTATTGATGCGTGTAATTATTTCCTAATTATTTCTTAATCCTTTTAAGAATCTATAAATCTATAGATATCTACTGATTTACTTATTAAATATACAGTATGATTGAATAACCTTATTTCTGACAATCCAGTAAAATGACTGATTTAACACATACAAAATGTATCCATCTCTATAATCTCATTGGTTAGACTGCCACACTTAATTTACAAAATGACCAGCAAGGGAGCCGATTACATGTGAGGAGCAACTGTGATTGGTTAAACTGGTTTCCAGGATACTCAGTAATCAGAAGGGCCACTGTGAAGGTAAATTAAGAGGGTAAAGTAAAAAAGAAAATGCAAAAGAAAATGAAATAAGGCATTACCCTTTTAAATGTTTGATTAGAAAAGTTATTTAATAAGATTTCTGAATAGTGTTTTTAAAAACTCAATTTAAAAATGGGATTTGGAAATACATTTCAAGAAATACATATACCATTAATACCAGTCAAATAAAAATGTTTATTCCAGGTTAGATTAATCTAACCTGGAATATTAATTTATGAGAATTTATATTCCCCTTTTTTATAATTGAATGTATAGATTTGTAAATTGTGAAATATAACAAATATCTGAGGTGACTGGTGTGTTATTGTGATTTAGTCTGAACTATAGTAAAACGCAATAACACATCACTAAAAAATGTGTGTTAAAATGTGAAGCTGTTATACACATTTCAGTTAAAATCTCATATTTGAGTGTAGAAGCAAGATTCAGTGTTGCATTGTCATTTAAATGATATGAGGTTCATTTTTAGGGATGAATGGCCTTACCATTTAACGCAATTTACCCAAAACAATATGAATCAGGGAAATTACTACCTTACACTGACATAGTTAACACATAATTTTTTATTATTTTCATTATACATATCTTAATGAAGTATCACATCCTCATTGTGAGAGAATTGTTCCTCTCCTTGGCTTTTTTCAGGGAATATGTATCTTCAAAGACTATCAACAAGGTGATTCAGGTTCATGACCGGATTTTCTGTTGCATCGCTGGTTCACTCGCAGATGCTCAAGCTGTCACCAAGACTGCAAAGTTTCACCTGTCCTTCCACAGGTATTCACACCTTCTAACATTTGCATCATTAATTCCAGTTCTTCTTTATATTGGGGTCCTATTGGTTCTATAGTTTCTTGTCACCTTTACCACATGGCACGGATGCAAGCATAGGTACTACTTCCGATGTTGTTAAAAAGGCAGCAGTGTAAAATCTATAATGATCACCTGTAAATGCATTTTGGGCAGTAAGTAAGTTGAAAACAAATCGACAAATTTTACTAACTTTTCTTTAAACACATTAGTACAAAAAAAGACATTGTTAAATAGATGTTTTTCATATAGATATTATGAAATTCAACACAAAAACTTTGTCACACAGTTTAAAACTATATAAATTCATATTAATAGTTTACCATCCAAACTCTCTGTGCTAAAAGTTGCAAAGGAAAAGTAGTGTAAGAACTCTAAACTATATCATGACACAACACCTGACATGTCATCTCATAGCATTTTTAAAATGGTCTTTTTCAAATGTGCAGCTGCTTATTTTTTTCCCCAGCTTCCTTTCCTCATATAAAACATATTCTGATTTAAAAAAAATTGCCAATGTTTACCAATTTTTCCAAGTTTAGTTATCAGAAATCTGAAATGAGCCAAAAAAAAACTTGGATCAAACAGTGTCCAATTTAATGCAGTGCAATGGCAATGTGATAGGAAATTAGTGTTCCTTATTTTAGAAAAGGCTGATTGTGTTGAATGGAAGCAGAATAAAATATTGCTACTTACATTAATGAAAGACAACCTCTGTTATATAATTTCAGCTATAATTACCTCTATGATTATCCGTACGAAATGTGGGGATGAGCAGTGTGGTTAGAGCAGTGTGATTGTGCTCTGAGAAGGTTGCAAGTCCCTGGTTCGATCCCCATAGCCTGAACTCATGCTCTCTGAGCAAGACCCTTAACCCCACACTGCTCCCCGGGCGTCACACAATGGCAGCCCACTGCTCCCCAAGGGGATGGGTTAAAATGCAGAGAGTGAATTTCCCCATTGTAGAACAATAAGGAGGGATTTACAAGAAATACTGAAGGTGACACAATTAAATAAGGTGCAGCTATATTTATCTGCTTATCTCAGATCCAGCTTCCAACTGCCTTATAATTGGGATCAGGACCTCACTGAGTAGGCTACTTACACTGGACTGATTCATTTAATACTGAGTATAATCAATCAGCTTCATTGGTTATAACTTTAGTATTTAGTTTATAATATATCTAAATATATCTAAACAATTAATCGGATTCATCCTGATTAATCGATTATGGAATTAATCCAGTAATTTAGCAACTAACTTAACAATCGATACTCGTTAAGAGACAGTAAAATGTGATGACAGAGCGATTCTTATCTTGAGCAGCAATTATACCAAGATTGTACTAAATGTTAATGTTTTAATATTATTTTTCTCTTACTTCTATTATTACTGTTTCTAATATTTGTGAATTATTTGTTTCTGGAATTTTTTGGTGTTTTTTATATATATATTACAAGTTACTTATTTTGCAGGTTTAATCTCTTCTATACAGATTATCCAATCCAGAATAAGATAAGGTCTCCTTTTCCTGACATATCTGTTTCAAACAAATACATTCTTAGATAATGTAGGACATTTTGTGTGTTTGATTAGATTCCAAAAAAAGTCTTTACAAATCCACTGGACTTGGTTTCCAAGTTTAAAGACATTTCACTTCCCTGCCAGGAAGCTTTCTCAATCCAAAAATTGATTTATTTTGAAATGAAAAAACTTCCTGGATGGGAAGCGTCTTCAAACTTGGAGACAAAGTCCAGTGAAATTTTTTTACATATTTTTGGAATGACTATGACCTGAATGACTGAGAACCTTCACCAGTGTTTTATGAGATTTATTCAATGATGAATTTATTCAAAGCAGTAACGCAATCCTATGGCATAATTTTATTCAATGGTCTTCTGAATACAAATAAAAATTCGTCCCAGAGACCCATCACAGAGCTACCTGTTAGCTTACAGCAAATAGATATACTGCATGAGGTAAAATTAATTCAACAAATTAATATAACACAAACAGAAAGTGATAAATAAACTTTTCTTTGTCTTTTTTTTATGTGTATTAGTGTTCAGATGGAAAGCCCTCCACTGGTTATCGCTGCAGCATCTGTCCTGAAAGAGCTGTGCTACAATAACAAAGAGGAACTGCAGGCCGGCTTCATAACCGCTGGCTGGGACAAGAAGAAAGGACCTCAGGTCTGTAAATGGGAATCAAACTTACGCCCCATTTATAAATAAAATAATAAATAAATTAGTTCTAATGTTGGGCCAGGTTGTCATGTTTCATGCTATGATAGGACCCAAATGCAGAAGAATCTGAAAAAAAGTAATAAAAAAACCCACTGAACTAAGGATTCTAAATGTAAGCCACAAGGAACAGAATGCAAGAAGTTAGAGTTATCCTAATACAAGCTAAAACCAAAAGGGCAACACCCACTGATTATGTCACAGGTTGATTTGAATAGCTTTTTTTTCTTTATAATTGAAATGATCATTTAAAAACTGCGGCAACCCGAGCTATCGACACTGAAACTGGATCTGGGGACCTGGAATGTCACCCACTGTTGGGGAAAGAGCCTGAGCTTGTGCGGGAGATACTAGCTAGAGATAGTCATGCTTGCCTCCGCACATAGCCTGGGCTCTGGAACCCAGTTCCTTGAGAAAGGCTGGATTTTCTCAATCCAGCCTTTCTGAGGGCAGGGTGGGTCTGCTTATCTCCCCTAGCTCAGCCATCTCATATAAGAGTTTACCCCGGTGGAAGAGAGGGTTGCATTCCTTTGTCTAGGGGGGAGGTCTCTGACTGTTCTCTTGGCATATAGGCCAAACAGCAGTACGGTGTACCAGGATTTCTTAGCATGGGGGGTATGGGATTAGATAGCCGCATCATTCTGCTGGGAGACTTCCTCCCTGGAAAGGCCTTTGCCAGAGTGCTAGAGGGGAGAATCCAGCTGATTGTCAAACCTCGGCTTCAGGAGGAGCAATGTGATTTTTCAACCTGACTGTGAAACAGGGGACCCAATACCGCAGGAAGCAGTGGGGCGACGAGTATGAGATCTGAGGGTTTTGAAATGATAGAAAAATACTGCTGTATTTGCCCTTTACAGCTGATGTTTCTCTTTTCTCTCCAGGTGTATGTTGTGGCTCTGGGTGGGATGTTACTCAGTCAGCCGGTTACCATTGGCGGCTCAGGAAGCACCTACATCTATGGTTATGTTGATGCTAAATATAAACCAAACATGACTAAGGAAGAATGTCAACAGTTTGCCACCAATGGTATTATTAAATGAAATGTCACTTTCTCTGTTTCTATCAACTTAGATTCTGTTTGAAATAAAGCATCTTTTAAAGTTTGAAACATGGTTAATTAAAAACTTCAAACAGTGTCTTAAAAGTGTTACTAGGAGACTGAACAAGTTAAAAGCTAAGTAAATAACCATGATTTATATATTCCTGAACATATCTGCTGTGTAAATACTGATAAAACAGGGATCAAAATGTGTTGTCACTATAACAGTGGCTGTACCTTCAATACTTTGTGCCTGTTAAACCTCACTTATTTTACTTCCTCCTTTTACTCCGCAGCTATTGCTCTGGCTATGGGCAGGGACAACGTCAGCGGAGGTGTTGTTCATCTGGTGGTGATAACAGAAAAGGGGGTGGAGCATGTGGTCGTACCTGGAGACAAGCTGCCCAAATTCAATGATGAATGATTTTTATTTCAGGCATGAGTTTGAAAACCTATGCTTGAATTTATAGTAAGGTTACTTAGAATTCCTCATCGACATAATTTGCTTTTAATTCACAAACAAAAATACTTTCCATTGAGTTACAACCGTCAGACAAGGCCTCATGTAGTTATGCAATTTTAAATGCTTAAATATTTTGTGATTTTATGTAATAAAATTTTACACTCTGTGTTATCCAAAGCCTCTTTGTGCTCTTTTTCCGTAGTTTTTAATGATGAAAATCAGGGCTGCACCAAGGCATAAGTTAATTAAGCAGCTGGCTAGGGCCCCAGGTAACAAGGGTCATCCTATTGATTTCTATATGATTACTGTAATGAAATAAGTTTTGTGCTCAATTGTTCATATTTGTATGAATATATCTAGGATTTGTATAAATGCTTGAAACAAACCATGGACCATCATGCAATGAGTGATCCTCAAACTGCTCTTTAAGAGGGCTGCAGCAGATAGATGATTGCTCTGCACCTCCGCACCGCACAAATAGACTCACACACCATGATCATTACCAAATCTTTATAAAGCACAGATGACCTCATTTAAACTTATCTATCCAAATCAGGTCTGAGTTCTTCCCAAATCTCTGGATATCTCTGCAGATGTCCTTTATCCCTGTGGTTGTTGCATCTTCATCTTCTGTGCTGACATTAATGAAGAACTATTTGATATCTTCTGTGGCAGAAGACAGACTGAGAGGACTGACAGTGATTAATATTAATAAAAAAAAGTTGATCATCAGCGTCACAGTGATGTCATGAATGTATTTGCAGCCATAAAGCTGGAAAGCACACTTTCTTGGGCTAATGATAAGATTAGCATAATAAGATGACATTTGTGGGTACAGGTAGTTTATTTTTTTTAAGCAGTGCTTTTAGATATATTTGCCTACATGGTTTTAAGAGCAAGTTATTTGACATGAATTTTGTTTGTTTTTTTCTTTCACTTTTTTTTTACATGCTTTCAGGTTAATTTATAACATCTGAAATTTTTATAACATTAGAAAAGACTGGAAATTGTATTGTTCATGTAACTAAATTGTGTCTGTTTTTGCACTACAGATTTCTTTCTTTTCTTTTTTAATTATTATTATTATTATTTACAAATACTAAGCAGGGGACTTTAAGCAAGTGTTAAACGCATACTGTTTTTTTCTTCATCCATATTTCTTTGTAGCAAGGCCTAAGAACCTATTAACATATTTGGCCAAAAGATCAAATTAATGTTGCTGAATACTTCATTTAACTTGCTATATGAAAAACATTCAAAAGAAATAACTCATTAAATAAGTAAGCTGATAGAAAAATAATTTCTATCTGCAAGTACAGTCAGATGTGTTATTATATAAGATCATCACTTATAAACTTGTCTGGCAGCTGAATACATTTTGGCACAATAACCCCTCCCCCCAGTTGTATTTTGCACACTTGTAGGATAATTATAATTTTGTAGGTCAGGATAATGTTAGCAGTCCTGCCTGAGCTGCAGTAAGTTTACTGAAGCTGTTTGTTTGATCTAATCACCTGACTGTTGATTGCAATTATCCATATGATTAGCAGGAATAAAGGGCCCCATAATAAAATTCTGCTTAGGGCCCCATGGATACCTGGGTCGGCCCTGGATTAAATATACAACACTGGATATGTGGGCCTATATTCTTCATTGCAAAGATCGAATTTGTTTGTATTAATAATTCTGCAAACAAGTTAAGCATAGTGAGTTTTCTGGGTACAGACTGGTTTGCGCATTGCAAACGAGAACCACTTTAACTTTCAATTTCGTTTTAGCGCAGAACAAAAAATGGAGTCTGTGTAATGCATCGATGTGCTGGCGTGTTGCTCCAATTAATTAAGGCACTTTGAGCTTCTAACAACATTTTCTCCAGCAGGAGAATCATTACAGACTGGGGTAGCCTCCTGCGCGTCGGTTTGCTGTGCGCTTCTGGTGTTTATGATAATTCATTGTCGGTGTCGTCATTTCAAAGTGTCTGCCATGTTGGGAGAAGCGGAGCCACAATGGTTGTCCGAGGAAGTGAAAACAGGAGTAAGTAAACACAGAATTCTAATGATAAATCTGTAAAACTTTGTCAGTTGAGCGCGTAATTCTGCGCTTTTTAACCCCTGCTTGGTCCGACACGTTTAACAGCGCCTCACTGTATGTGGTTTCAAAGGATACTTCTCACCCGCTGATATAAGGTTTACATATTTACTATTCCACACTTGGATATGTTTATACAGAACAGTCAGAGAAACATGATTTTCAGCAAGGATATCTCGTATTGGATCGGGGCATAAAGAGTGAATGGGTTGTAGGGTGATATCTGCTTAGATATTTGTATTCATTGTTTGTTCTGTGCAAAGGTAAAGGTTCAATAAAAGTTACATTTCTTGTGGAAAACATGCTCTTCTTTCTGATTCCAGACAACCATCATTGCTATAGAGTTTAATGGAGGGGTGGTCTTAGGCTCTGATTCCAGAGTGTCCGCTGGGTGAGTTATGAACATGATATTAAATGCAAGTGCATGTCATTTAAGTAGAGTATATTTGAAGTTTATTTAATTCTGTAAGTAAATTCAAAGAATGTGTGTGAAAGATACATTACTTACATTAATTCACATCCATTCATATCATCACTGTGTTAATGATGGCTTACAGGTAAAAACCTAAAATTAAGTTTATTGGAAAAACAAAACACAAAGCCAGAAGAAAAAGGATTTCATGAACAGACATGTCAGCATAATAATGGACTCTATATTTGGGTTTCTTGCTTGAATTACTGCAAGAATGCTTCCTGGCATGGAGATGGTCAGTCTAGATGTCCAAATAGCCTAAAAAACAGTCTTCAGGTCATGAGCATTGATGGCTCTGATGTTTCTGATTTTCCACTTGAAAATTATCCATGGATCCTCGGCCAGGACAAGTTGCTGGTCAGCCAGTAACACCATGGTCACTGAAGCAGCTTTTGGTACCTTTACAGTGTAGGCAGAAACCAAAATTCACTGGAAACTGAAATCAGCTGATCGAGTGAACTATTAAGTGCTCTGAAATGTCCAAGTTGGTAGCTTCACCAGCTGGACTTGATCAAACAAAGTGGTCCAACATAATCTAATGGAAGCTTTACGCTGGACCTTAAACAGCTTTAATTCTGTGCATCATTAAATTCTGGCTTTAATTTCCAAATAAGATACAAATGGTGAAACACAAAATGTCAGTGAAGTGTTTAATTTTTCCTTGGCACAACTGAGACCCTAATGTTCTTGCTTCATGTTTGACTTTGATTAAAGTTATAGTGGACGATTTTTTTGCAAATTATTGAAAAGACCCAACCTCTCCACTTAAAAAAAAAATGCATGTGCGCAACCCTGTACCTGCACAAAGGAGGGAACGTCTATTAATCCCGTGCGAGAGCGTGCACAAGACCATTTCCCCTCGTGCATGTTCTGTTTAAAAGTTGATGTTTGCATCGCTCATACAAGCTTACTTTTCAGAAGAAGATTTGCAATTTTTCCACTATTTCAGACTCTCCACCAGTAAGAGAAAATGAAGACAAGCACGAATGAAATGGTAGCTCACCACTCATATACACCTAAAAGTGCACATGTGCAGAAAAAGATAGCTAACTGGGGATGAGCATATTGTATCGCCTTACTCAAACATCGCACCAGAATTATTGACAATTATGAAGACGTCTTATTTTGATGATCCACCCGGAAAAAGAACATCCTCCACTTTAGCTTTAAGAAAAATACATCCATGTCCAGCCTGCATTCAGGGCTAACATTTTTAATAATCTGATTATAATCTTATTGGATTGACCAATTATTGAAATAATCGTCGACTAATCTAATAATAGAATAACTGTTAGCTGGAGTATACTCACTAAAATGTGTTTCAATATCTTAGGCGGCAGAGTTTAAGCACCACATGTTTTATGGTCTATTAAGAAATCTCTAATCAGTTTTTGATAAATTATTTCTGATACATTATTTAAAAAATAAACAATTAATTAGTTAGCAAAATAACTGTTACTTGCAGCCCTGGTAATCAGTGTGTGGTAGCTTATGAGTCCACCATTCCAGCCGCAGTCCAAACCTTGTCAATCTGCTCAGAACCTGTAAAAGAGTTTATGCTCATCCTCCTTTCTATGAAAAAAGTGTTTCAGTGAGCAGTCTATCCTATGATTGTGTTTACTCTAAATTATTTGTGTTTCAAATACCTTGTAGTGATTATGTAACCAAAATCTCTCAGCCTTATCATTCAATTAAAGAAAAATCTGGAATTCTTATTTTATTTCAGCTTTTTTGACCATCTATATATTTTTTCTTATATCACCATTCAGGGAATCTGTGGTAAACAGGGTGATGAATAAACTATCTCCACTTCATGATAAGATCTACTGCGCTCTGTCAGGATCTGCAGCAGATGCTCAGACCATTGCTGAGGTAGTGAACTACCAGCTGGATGTCCACAGGTAAATATTATTCATTTTAAAACATACCTGCAAACTGCCAAAAACACTGAAGAATTGGTGTGTTCAATCAAAACTCTAAGAGTTGACTGGGTTTTGAAATTCTTTATCTTGCTTTAGATAGGTGTGAATGTTGTTAAGCTTTATTTTTTTGCTATAATTCTTTTTTCTTAGTTTTTTTTTTTATCATAGTTTAATTCTTGACAAAATTTAATTTGGGAAAATTTCACTCCAGAAAATTATGACTGAAATAATGAACCTGAGATCTTGTTCTTTCTGTCATGTTCAAATTTCATGACCATGGGTAGGGTAGGAACGTAGACTGTGCCGTAAACCAAGAGCTTTGCCCTTTCACTCAGCTCTTTGTTCACCATGACTCCATTCTCCCTCAGAATCTGGGAGAGTTAAACACATCCCTGACAGAGGGCTCAGTTAGATATTTTCAGCAGACCCTTACTACCCGTCCAGCCTCCTCTTCAGCGAATTACAGCTCCTCCACCTCTTTTCAACCCGAGTGTCCAAAAATGCTACCGAAGTTCGGAAGATAAGACTACCAAGTTGATCAGCCTAAGTGGGTGCCTAGGGTGTCCTGATGCCAAGTGCAAAGATGGACATCCCTATGCTTGACCATGCATTTATTATGGACAAAAGTCCGATAATGTAGCACCATGTGTTCCTCAGAGCTGGTGGTCCATTCCCAATCAACACTCCTCATATTGTCAATGTTGTTTCATTGATAGAATATATATATAGAATATATATATGCCGAGTCTGTCCAGCCTCCTCTTCCAGCGAATTACAGCTCCTCCAT
>JAGKQL010000026.1:5403251-5418208 GCA_018398635.1 Cyprinodon brontotheroides
ATATATATATATATATGTTTCTGTATATAAACCTTAATTGAACATTATTTAGGAAGTAAAATCATATACAATGAACACAGAGATGGGAAGGAAAGTAAGAAAGAATCATAGGATAAGACCTAAGGTGAGAGTGAGAGATAAAGACAGGAAAGAGTGCACAAAAAGCAAAAATAGACACAGAAGATGTACAGTAACTCCTAGAAGTCCACACCTGTATGGAATGAGGAGGAGTGTTTCCCTAGAAATCTGGAGGACATAGAAACCCCTATTTCATCATTCTGCTTCATTCTATCTCTGTGCTCTAACTCTGTAGAATCTGTTAATTTAATCTCTAACATTATGCTCTCTCTGCTTTTTATCATAGTATCTTCATCTAGTCTGTTCCTGTTTGGCTATGAATCCATCCTGGAGAGAAATATCAGCTATGCTGCTTCCATCAACACCTTTGTTTATAGATGTTCGGCCTATTTTCCAGTGTAGTTCTGTTTCTCTGACTGTGACTGGCTGGATGTGCTCTCTTCATCCTCTGACATGGGAGTTGGCTCAGAGCTCGTCTGCCTGGCTGTGTGTTTCCTGGACGGGGCCGCCTTTTACAGCTGCTTTTTCAATCTCTGCTTCTGTGTCCTTGAACCCCAGTCGGCCTCAGCAGATGGCCGCTCACACTGAGCCTGGTTCTGCTGGAGGTTTCTTCCTGTTAAAAGGGAGGTTTTCCTCTCCACTGTCGCTACAAGCATGCTTAGTGTGAGGAATTGCTGAAGAGTCAATGAGTCGATGCAATCAAGTGGTTTTCATTTGATAGAAAACTTTGAATCAATTTGACTGGATGATCTGGTTGAACTGTAAAGTGCCTTGAGATGACATGTGTTGTGAATTGGCGCTATATAAATAAACTGAACTGGAGTGTTGGCCGAGTGTTTAGAGCAGTGTGCTTGTGCTCTGAGAAGGTTGCAACTACCCGGTTCGATCCCACAGCCTTCACTCTGGGTTCTTGAGCAAAACCCTTAACCCCATACTGCTCCTCGCAAGAAGGGGAGTTTGATGGATCCTCCCTGCGTTCACGCCCACAGCAAAGGCCAACAGACATGTCCTAGCAGACATGATACTGAATCTGCTACCACTGCAAACCTTCTTTCTTTCTTTTTCTTTTTAGTTCTTCTTTTTTTTTTTGGGAGGTAAACTACCGCTGATGCTTGTGTATCATTTCATCTGCATTACGCTGACGTGCGTTATGCATTATTACGTTAATATGTTGTTGGACATAAGCTCTGGACTCGTTATAAATACTCTATGCATACGCCCGAAATTGAAAAAAATACATAGACAGTTCAGCGTATGCCATTGTTTCTGGGATGTCGGACAGGTCCCTCAGACAAAGCTTCTTGATTTTGGTTGCACTGAGACACCTTTCTTTGTTTTCATCAGTAATAAAAAGAACTTAATGATGTTAACTTGTCTGTGCAAATTCTCAGTCATCAGGTCATGTTGACCACAAAACAGGCTTAAATCAGAGGCAACTGATATATACAAGCATGGAACTGTTCTCAGAGGTAGTTTGAGAATAGTTCCACATTTGTCCAGGAGTCTGTATCAATGCTGATGTAAAGATGACATAATACACTTGTATGATAGAGGAGGTGGATTATTAACTCCTGAGGAGTCAATCAGATGTCTGAGCTGTCCCCATGAAGGAAAACAGTCTGTTATGGTTGGATATGGAAGCTGTTAGCATAGCAGAGAGGAGCTACATCACTGCTTTATCCTGCTGATGGCTTCCTCTTGGTAGAGATAAATTATTAACACACATCATGCTCATCTCCTGGTAACATACTGCTGCTGAGATCTGATCAAATCCTTATTAAGGTTTGTCTCTAATCTCTGACAACATGGGGTCAAAGGTTGTTAAAGGGATTGGGCGCCTGTTTATAGAGTATAGGAAGGCGGGATTTGGGCATAACCATTATGAGACTTCCTGTTTATGACATAAACCATCAGAAGTTAAAAGCAAAAAGCTATAATGATAGTCAGGGGACTCTCCATTAAAACGTAAAAAGCAAAACAAAAAAGAAACAACTATCCTTACATATTGGATTCTGATATGCATCATCCAAACTTCTTGTTCTTATTTATTTATTTATTTATTTTTTATTTATTTATTTATTATTGTTCCTTAACGTTTTTGGAACAGCATAAAGTCTGCTGTATGTCTCTGCATTTGAGTTTTTAGATTAAATTGTTTTAAGAACTAAATCACTTTTATTATCTTCGATTGAAAAAAAAAAAAAACTCTTGAATTGAAATAAAGCTTACTTTATTATTTGTGATTACTAATCTAAATAATTCCATGTTTATGTACGTAGCTTATAATACTTATATTTTGAAATTAACTTGTAATTTTTTTTATATGATGTTATAGGCAGTTCCAGTGACATTGTTGTGAAGGAGCATAAGTCCAATATCTTTAAAAAAGTAACATAAGTTCATTTAGGCTGGCAAAGATTTATGTCTGCTCAGCTCTTAAGTTCCTCACAGCCTTTAAGTCAGGTTAAAGTCTGGACTTTGATTAGGCCATTCCAACACAGGAATAATTTTCAGGGTGAACTATTATTATGTGGTAGATTTTCTGTTGTGTTGACGATTATTGTTGTGTTGTTAATTATTTTTTTGAGGTCTAGATCCTCGTTCCTGATTGTTTTCTGAAAAAGAAACTGTTAACTTCTTAACAACTTCAGGCTTCTTAACTTTCATGTCATGAACATGAACATATGGACTAAGACTATAAAGACAAGTGGATTTTAGCATTTTTTCTAAAAATAGCCTCACCTGATCCTTGGATGATTTTATTTTTTATTTTTTTTATTAGATGGACATCCATCTAAGAGGATCTACTTGTTTTACACTTGCCTCTCTAATGCAAATGCTGGTATCTTTCCACTAACACACAGCTGCATACACCAGAACTGTCTTAACTTCTTTGTTTATAAAACTCCTTATACTGATCAGAACCAGATTATTTAATCATCAGGACCAGTTCACTAATTTCCCCTCATAAATCAAGAGGAAGCAGCCAGGGTGCAATTATTTTACCCACACAGACTTTCCACTTTGACTTCATCTTTGTTGAAGGTGAATAACAAAAAAAAAGAAAAAAAGAAAAATGAAAGTAAAACTCCAAGAATTCAAATAGGTTGACTCTATTTTTGCATGTTTTGCCATTTGCAAGGTTGAAATGTGAAACTGTCAGGTGAACATGGCGGCTGATAGGCAGATTACCTTTCTGCCTTTTTTATACCTGCAGATGGCAGCGACTGCTGATGGGAAGCAGCCAAGAAAAACAACGAGTCACTGAGCTTGAAAGAAACCCTGCTTATCCAGGGACTATGATCTAAACTCAGAGCAGCTCCTTTTCACTAGATGAGGAGCTTTTATAATAGCTTAAAGATTTTAAAACAAAGAAGACATTTTAACCTCACAGGAGAACCTGGCTCTTAGTATTGTGACCTTAGGGAAGGAATGTTGTTAAAATCACAAAGATTAGGCATAAAAAAAATTATTTAATATGCAACTGTGCACAGAATAAACACTGAGATGTGTTTCAGTATTGTCTGAATCCCAAATCATAATAAAATTATTTATAGTCCGGAAAAATAAAATGCAGATGATTTTTAATATATATAAACAGAATGAGAAGAGTAATGGAGCTGAACAATAGAATGTTAATAAAATTAAGATAAGTTAATAAAACTTATAAACCAGTCAATTGTTATCAGTTATTGTTATCAGACAATAAAGTTTAGCCCTGGGGAAACTGGACTTTTTTTCTCCATGTTTTGAACTGGTATTATTTTAAACGGCTTGGCATCAAACATTACCAAAGATCGCCTTTATCGCAGTCGATAGAGGGAGATGGTGTTCATAACACCGCAGCTGTTTATGGCACAAACTTAGCCAACCTTCCAAACAGCCTTAGTGAATGAGGAAACACAGTGTTTACAGTAAATGACTCTGCAGGTCAGATCAGGGCATGAAGCCCAACCCATGAATATAGAAACTGTTTGGTTTCAATGGGCAGCGATATGATGCTGCATACCGGAATAAGCTTCGATAAACAGGCAGGGGTTTTACTATTTTCTGAATTTATTTCAATATAACTTCAAATCAATATGCATAGTAGTTTTCTTAGTTTAGGTTAAGCTTTAGGAGGCAAATCATTGATGATGGGCATCCACTAATCAAAATAAGTCACAATGCAGAAAGAAACTCTGTACATACAAACCACCAAACTCTAACACAGAGCTTTTCTCATGAATTAGGCCTACACAACTTACAAGCTTTAGGAACACTGTGTAATAAGTCAGAATCACAGAGAAACAAAATCTTCCCATTTTAGTTTAAAATTACCCTGTAAATATCTGTAACTTGACTTAACACACAAATATTGTAACCTTGTAATTGAAATCTTAACCAATTCAAGATAAGGAATAAACTTTATCAAGAAAAACAATTAATGTTAACAGAACTATCATAGGACTAACAAGACCTTATATAAGGCAGTTATTGAAACAAGGAGAAACAGGGGCCAACAACTGAGCGAAGACGGGTAAAGGAGGCAAAACCGTGTGATCAAGTGCAATATTTTGGAAAAAAGCTCAAATTCTCAGTAAAAGTTAAACCACAGCATCTAATTACCAGAAGAAAAAATATATAATCACACAGATAGAAAAATAGTTGTGTGGAGTTTTGGTGTATCCAGGAAGAAACAAACATTTCAAATCTATTCATCTTCCGAACGCTACTTTCAATCAATCAATCAATCAATCAATCCAATCAATCTGATCAATCAATCAATCTAATCAATCAATCTCAATCAATCAATCAATCAATCAATCAATCAATCAAACAATTAATCAACCAATCAATCAATCAGTCTGTCTGTCTGTCTGTCTGTCTGTTCAATATTATTTAAAGATCAAGTTTTACTCAAATTTGATTGTATAAAGAGTTTTTATACAATCAAATTTGAAGCAAATACTTACAACAGGCAATAAATCAATTATATAAGATCAAAGCACTTCCTATGACAGTTCAGAACATTTTAGCTATATACCTGACCTCCAAATGGCAGCAGCTCAAAGAGCACAAAGGGCTGCTTATAATAGAACTATTAAGCTTTTGTACATATAGGTACATGAAAGACCAATAATTTATGCCAGGTTTTTAGATATGTTTATGTTTGTTTATCATATATTCCCATCTTTTATTCGTAATGATTTTGATGATCAAGGTCATAGGTAAATAAAACCCATAATTCAGTCTCCAAAAATGAGAAAATCACATCAGATACATCAGAGAAGGATGTTTCTCCTGACTCTGGTACCTTTATCTCCAGATGAAATATAAAACTTAATTTAATCTGAAAACAGTATTTTGGACCATTAAGCAACAGTCCACCTCATTTCTCCATATATTAACTAAGGCAGTTCTGATGTTCTCTCTGGTTCAGGAGCAGTTCGACATGAGAAAGGCCACATTTATTTTTGATTGTGTCATCTGCTGACCCAGACTAAGAGACTGTTTAAAGGGCCAGGAAACATGTTTCAGGTTTGGAGCTGATTAGGATGTGACACCAGGACTTAAAAAACTGTTTATTTAGTTATTTTTATTATCTGTCATCCTCCTCAGCTAAAAGCAATTAGGCTATTAGCCAAAAAACAAAGAGTTTCATTATATCCTTCTATGTGTGGTGATTTTACAAGAGTTTCGGTTTCCTAAGATAAATGTTTTACTTTTAGCCAATATTTTTTATTTTTGTTAGTTGTACCTAATACATTTTACTTTAACATAAACTGTATTGGTGGCATAGGTTGAATGGAGAGGTCAGAGATTTGTCTCAAATAAGAGCAGTGCTGCTTTAAAATACTACTTAAATAAAGGTGAAAAGCCAGGTGCAGTGAAACTCCTCCTATAATTAGATCTTACTCAAAAACAAACTCAGACTAATATTGTTTTATAAAACTGAGTTAACGTACTGGTAACTTCTAGTTCCTTCCATGGAAACACGTGGCCTCTGGCCTCCATTTTGTTGAAGCTCAGTTGTTTTACTAAGATGGCGTCAGTTGTTTTCAAAGTTGAGCTGCATCTGTCGATAGAGGGAGATCATGCTTTGATTGAACCGATGAACCAACATTTTCCTCATTCCTGGTTTAGTGCCAAAAGAGAAGCAAGGTTGATAATCAGGGACTTTCCAGGTCAGACCGGACTATAAAATCCACTTATGATCTTCATTAAGAACTCTTTAGTTTCTGTGAGCAGCATTTAAAAAGCAGCCATGGACAGAAAACCCCCAAATTATTAGTTTTTATATTTCAAATATATTTAGACTTTTTTTTTTCTGATAGGAATAACCATCAAAGAGTATTGAAAAATATCAAAAGCAAAGAATACATCTCTACTTTAATCCATATTCATATAAATAACATATAATACACCTCTCCATGATCAGTGGAAAATATTTCTAGCATTACTGCTGTCCAACCTTTATTAAAAGCCATGACCAACTTTTTGAATGTTTCCATTTTGATAATCCCTCCTTAGCTAAGCTCCTCCCACAATTACAATCAGAATGTGATGCTAGCTAATTTAATCTGAATTGTTTATTTGCTTTCATTCAAAAGGAATTTTTTTTAACAAATACTTTTATTTCTCCCAGGGATATAAAGAACCGGTTGCCTAACTGTATTTATGAGTAAATGGAGTAGATTCTGACCGTTACAGAATTCATAAAATCAAAGTATGATCAGCATATTTAATGTATATAAGAGAAAATATATCTGTTTCTTTTTACAGTGTAGATATTTCTATGGTTTCTGAGTTTTCTATGGCTTTCATACCTGGAGCAAGACTATAACGACACAAAGTGGATTTCCTGGGCAGTTAGGATTCCACCAGGGCTGCTTTCTGTCCCTTATCGGCCCATTACTTCTTATTTCAAACACACACAGCTGGATGGATGTTTTAGTATATTTCATATTATTTCGATTTTTTAAATTTTTGTGGTTTTCCTGAAATAAATGAATAAAATGCAGGCTAAAGTTCATCTGTCATAATTAAAGAGTATAATACTGTGGATTTTGCAAATAATTTTTTTGACATAAGAAATCTCAAAGCAACCTTTTTCATTTTCTTTTTTATTAAAAGTTAATGTCTATAGCAACATTTACCTGTTGGGTCAATAATTTGTCCAGGTCATTAATCAGAAAATTACATAACGAGGGTTAATCTGATTGAACATATTTTCATTTCATAATTACACCAATTAGCCTTGAAATAAATACAAATAAAAGCTTTAAAAATGTGTTTATATCTGTACAAAACTATCAGAATTTATTATTTACAAATATCTGAGACGGCAGGAATAGAAAACATTTTTTCTCTTTACAACAGGAAACAGTTTGGGTACAGATGACTTTAAGTCGTTCACTGTGGTGAGTCAACATCCTCAAACAGCTCATTCCTCAGTTTATGGTAGCTCCCCTGCAGATCCATCAGCTCCTGGTGAGTCCCCTTCTCCTCAACCTGACCTCCTCTGACCACAACAATCTGATCCGCCTTCTCGATGGTCTTCAGCCTGTGAGCGATCACCAGCAGGGTCTGGTTGGGGCAGCTTGCCAGGCCCTGAAGAACCTGCAGAGTTCATGACAAATTAACACTTTTATTGTTAAATGTCTGCTTGTTTTTCATCAAGAGCATTTTAGAAACATTTAATTTTGTTTTTCATCCAAAATAATAACAAATTACGTCACAGGTTCATAATGCACAACACCAATCAAGATAAGCCCAGAATAAAGGTTTTCCAGCTTTGAAAATTCCATTTGCAAAACCAGTAGGCAAACAAATAATCCTGTATTATATTTAATCAAAGTTGATGGAAAAAATGTTATTTCTCTCCTGATTGAGCAATGAAAGTTGTTGTGCATGGTTCCCTACCCTTTTTAAAACTGTATCTAAACAGAGATGCAATGAGTCTATAAATGCTTAGGCGTAAACAAAGGTAGTTTGTGCTGGAATAGTTGTTCAGTGCCTCTTTAGCGATTCTGAAATCTGAAAATCCAGAACAACTACAGATTTTATGGTTAAACATTTTTCAGATGGTTAAATATTTAAAAGAATATATATATATATATATATATATATATATATATATATATATATATATATATATATATATATATATATATATATATACTATATATATATATATATTAACCTGCAATCTGGGTGCGGGAGGTGGGAAACAAAAGGATCTAACTAAATAGAACATCTCAGTTTGATATTAATGTTTCCCACATGCATTGGCGTTGGGACTGGGGAGCTCCTTTGGTGACCGGCTGCTGCGCAGTACGGGCGTTTATCACAGATCCTTCACTCCCCGGCAGCCTGGAAGACTTTATAACCACCGCTGTTCTCAACAACCTCCTAATAGTTGCTACATTCAATCACTGCTTTTTGCACAGTTTAGTTCAGTTAAATAACATGCTGCTGCTGTCATTTTGTATGATGTTGCTACTTATTTTCAAATATCCATTACTGTAAAAATGTCCATAGCTGTATATTGGTTATTTATTCCCTAGATGCACAGTTTCATATTTTTAAAAAACTTTACAGAACAGTATTTTATTTTTTATCTTCTAACTCTTCACTATTATGTTATTCATTTTTTTCTAAGGTCAACATTTGTGTGACCATTTCTTGCTATAATCTTTTTGCTGCTGTGAACACAGGAGTTTCCCCATTGTGGGACAATAAAGGGATTTTCTATGTTATTCTATTTTATTCTACTCTATTCTATTCAACGTTATAATTAATTCTTACCTTGTCTGTACGCTAACTTCTCATTGTAATTGAGCATTCACAATAGGGATCCAATTGACCAATATTTAGCTAATTTATCAATCTGTTGATTTCTTTAGATTAATTTTTTTTATTTTTAAATACCAACTACTTATTCTATTGGACACTTTTTTATTTTTGTTTATGTATATTAATGCATGACCTGAGATAGTTTGTTTCTCCATAAGCATGATGAAAATAGTTGGATATACAAAAAATAAAGTTCCTTGAATTCTTGAAATACCAATACCAAAATGTTCATCTGGGGAAATAAAATTTCCGCAAATGATTACAAACCTTGTTTTCACTCTCAGCATCCAGGGAGCTGGTTATTTCATCCAGAATGACAATCTTTGGCTCTCTGACTAGAGCTCGAGCGATCCCAATCCTTTGCCTCTCACTCTTGGATAACTGTCCTCCACTCTCTCCTACCTCTGTAAAAATTAACAACAAGCTAAAGTTAAAACTCAGAGTCACCTGTTTAATGTCGAACACCAAACGATGCACACAAATAATTAACCACTCCAAAACAGTGTATATGTGAGGTAAGCTTTAGTTTTAATAAAAGTTAAAACAACTATTTAAGATGCATTTCCCTCTGGCAGGAGGCTGCGGTCCCTCAGGACCAGAACCTCCCGTCACAAAAACAGTTTTTCCCCATCTGCTACTGGCCTTATCAACAAGGCCAAGACCATATGACACTGGACAATGTTTCTCTCCCCATTCAGGATTTCTGCGTTACGTTAACGCACGTCTACTGTTTGTATATAGTTTCTGTATATATATATATATATATATATATATATATATATATATATATATATATATATATATATATACCGTAAATTATATTACGGCACCATATTCCAATAGCGGCGGTCTCCTAATATTAATGGCTTGATCTGGCTGTCAGAGGTAAATAATGGCAGGTCTCTAATACAGGCAGAGGGGCTATAAAGCGTTTTCTGGGCATACCTGTTATTATACTTGTGGTAGTAAGTAACATACAAATACCACAGCCCTGCGCAGCTGACAAACCCTGCTGCTGCCGTCTCGCGGCGAGGAAGAGAACAGACGCGCGGCAGAACATGAGGAGCGCGAGTGATGGGGAGAATAAAGGGAGATGAAGGAGGGAGGAAACTGGGGAGGAGAATTTAAACAGAATTGGAGGTTTTTTATATTTTTACTTCAAACCAAGCGAGACATGGTAACTGTACTTTTTCAATAAATGAACCTAGTGTTTTAGGGTTCAAATAGACACAAAATCTCATTTTATTCTAATTCCACTTTGGTAGTCTGTTTTTGCCTCAAATAAGCAATAGAGGCCTGTCTCTAATACTGGCCTCTATCCACAAAAGGCCTGGACATGATGCACTTGAGTGAAATAAAAGGCCGGGCCCTTATATATTACGGAGAATTTATATATATATATATATATATTTATTTATTTTCTATCTTATTTTTGTTTTTGTCTGCACCAACAACACCAAGTCAAATTCTTTAGCCAAGTGCAAACCTACTTGGCAATAAAAACTGATTCTGATTTGTTTAAAACTGCCTATGAATGTTAAACTGTTAACTAATGTATCATTAGTTTGTGGTTTTGGTCAAGCTGTTTTACTTTTTCTTATCATCTTCTGTTATTATTTTTGTTTATCTTTACACTATTTTATTTTGCTTTTAGTTTCTTTCTTTTTTATTTTTTTAACTCATGTGAAGCACTTTGTATTGTCTTTCTACTCAATTATGCTAAATAAATAGACTTGCCCAGCCTTATTTTTCAGAAAATTGTACTTTTATAATCTCTTAAATATAAAAGCATTTGTTTTGTTTTTTTCATTCAGTCATGTAAAGAGGAACAGAGATGTGGTCGGACCGGTTTACCTGTGTCGTAGCCTTTCTCCAGTGTTTTAATGAAGTCATGGGCGTTGGCTTTCCGTGCTGCTTCCTCAATCCTCTCCTGTGAGCAGTCAGTCAGTCCATACGTGATGTTATCTCTGATGGATCCAGAGAAGAGGACGGGCTCCTGGCTCACCACTGCAATCTGTCACGCAAAGTCTCATCAGACTCTATTGGAAAACCTCTTTTTTCCCTCAATATGATCTTTATTTTTAAAACAGAGCAATCTGCACCACACTGTAAACATCATATTTGAACTGCATGTTGAATCTTCAAGATAGAATTCAATTCTCCAAATCTATTCATGTATTTTTACGCTCCTCTGAACCTTCCACATCAATGCCTTTTGCACCATGTCTCTGTTTACATACTGTTTACATTTTGATCACTGCTGCACTTTATAAATGGAAATGTTCATTTTCACTGCTAAGCTGCTCATTCACTGTCGAAAAGCTGTATATATCGAATTAAGTTTTGTATACACTCTCTTTATACAATATGACATAAAAGTTTGTCTAAGTCCAAGACTGCAGAAATATATCAAAGATCTCATCAGGGGAGAGCATAAAGAAACGTATTTATAAAATACCTTCCTGTGGAAGAAATGATGGTCGTAGGATTTCAGTGGTTCTCCATCCAATAAGATCTCTCCTTCCTGAGGCTCATATAATCTCTGCAGGAGACTCACACAGGTGCTTTTTCCTTCTCCAGATGGACCAACCAGAGCCGTCACCTGACCTGGCTTCAACTCCAAACTGAAATCCTAAGACAAAAAAAAAAACGATGTGAGAATTACATATTATGAAGAGAATATCTGAGCCTCAACTGGATCTTCTAAACATCCACGTTTATCGGCTGTGTTATTGTCACTCACTGCTTTTCTTAAAATTAGCTTAAAAAGGATTTTTTTCCCCTCACCTTCAGCACCGTTTTTTCAGGGTTTGAAGGATAGGCAAAGTTCAGTCCACAGTAGTTGATACGTCCATCTAACTTATCCGGTTTGCTTTTTCCATCCATGCTGATCTGAGGCTTTCGGTCTATGTACTCAAAGACTTTCCCAGCAGCCATCACTGAGTTCAGCATGTCACCGAAGATATATGTAAGAGTCTGGAAGAAAGTGAACTCTATGAGATAATCCAGGGTAGTGGAGTGAGATGGAGGTCAAAGCCATGCAATGAACCCACCAAGCTTCTTATAGGGGATAAAATGTCTGTTGGAAATTTTATAAGCTTTTTCTTTGGTCTTTCAGAATATATACAAGTTAAAAAAGCCTTGTTTGAAGCATCCTCTGCACTCAGAAAGCTGTTCCAACCATGTATTGAATGCATGTATAGAGTATAGTTCATATGGTTGTTTGTTACACATAAGCAGTTTTTCATGGTTACTTGGTGAACAAAATTAAAGTGCAATGTTATATAATATAATATGTTTTATATAATAACGTAAAAGTGGGATAAAATATCAGTATTAGTTTCTTAAAACACACATTTTGAAATCACAAATTCCCCCCAATGGACCACCTACCCTGATGTTGTCTCCAAGGTCTGACTGGTAGATGATGAAGGAAACCAGGTTTCCAGTGGTCATCTGACCCATCTGGATGAAGAGTCTGCCATAGTATAAAATGAACACCTGCATTCCCAAACCTGTCAACTAAAGAAACAGAGTCAATAGGATATATCAGGAAGACTGGATGCTGTCTGATATTCCAATAAACAGAAAAAACAAATTTCTTACCCTCCGTGCAAGCAGATAAATAGCACCAACAATGTCCCGACGAGTCTTCAGTGACTGTGTTTCCTTTAATCGTTTGTCATAGCGATCAGCTTCATGCTTTTCTGTGTTGAAACTTCGAACAACACGAATACCGAACACAACCTCATTAGCAGAGTCATTGGTACGAGCCATTGCATCCTGCATTTCTTGGGACAACCGCTGAAGTAAAATAAAGTTGGAGGAAACACAATTAGCCTTAATTCACATTTTGAAACAGGAATAAAACTTTACATTTTATACAGAGATCCAAACGTGCAAAGACAATGAAAATTACGATTACCAACCAACGTAAACCCAATTTAGAAAATATAACATCATTAACGGGATGCTTTTATAAAATGGTGCAGAACACAAACAGACTGTCACCAAATGTTCATCCAGGAGGAATAAATTCTCAAGGTTAAAGATGTTATGTAACTGGCTGTGTTTTTTTCTTTAACATAAAACTTTTTAATCAAATGTGTGGTCAACTGAACTTAAATAAGTTGTATGGTTGCTAGGATCACTTGTAAAATATGTAATTGATGTGACATTTGTTGTGAATTTTGTAGCTGCATCGATTTATTAGCACAAATGTGCAAAACATTGCCCCTCACTAACTGCTGATATAAGATGCAGTTCTAGAAGAAAGGGCCAGTTTTTTTTTTGCATTGGGGCACATTACAACTGATTGAAACCAAAAACAGGGCAATAGTTTGTTGTTTAATTTATCAAGTGAGACACAAAACCAAGGAACAATTTGCGTCAAAATAAATAGATCCAAGGAATGAATCAGATATATTTTATATGTAAGGAATTATTATCATAGCATATTTTTATAGCATTATGCCCAAGTACAGGGGCAACAACAAGTGACAGAACCCGTTCTACAGGGGCACTGGCCCCCGCTAGCCCCTGTCTAGAATGGCCCATGACTGATCGTAAGCATAAATCTTTTTCTATCTGATAAATCATTATTAAATGTTTTTTTGGCTCTTGGAAATCTGTAACAGTTGCTAAACTTTAGCACACAATGGCATTTTGGTGTATATCATGCATGATGTTGGTCTGTGGATCCAATAATGATACTTGTTGTTGTGTTTTGCTGGTTACCTGGTAGTGCGTGTCATAGATGTTTTGTATTAGTCCAGTTATGGGGGTTTCCATCAGTACGAGGAATGTGAGCTTCCAAGACAGACTCATCATCAGGGAGATCATGCCCATCGTCTTCAGGAATGTTCTCAGCAGCACATTGACATTGAGACAAACGGTCCTTCCTGTTAGATTTGTGTCTTTAGACAATCTTGATGTGATTTCACCTTTAAAAGACACACAATAGTTTTCTGTTATTATGTCAGACAGGAGATTTTTTTCTACATTGGTTTGTCTTTTCCCAGGATTACCTGTCCTTACGGTTTCAAAGAATGCAATCTCCTGTTTGCTTAGAGCTTCAAACAGTTTAACTTTGATTCTGCATGCAAATGAATTGATGGCACAAATCAAGAGACCCCCTCTGCAGCCAGCACTCATAGAACTGCATGGTGAATAAAAGCAGAGGCTGAATTAGATATCACTCATATTCATGGAGATGGTAGATTTGGATTTTGTAGAGAAAACCTTCTCGCATACCCTCCAAAAGAGTAGAGTCCCATGAAAAGAAGAGCTGTGAGGAATTCACTTTGTTTGTAATGACTACCAAGGATGTCAATGACCCTGCCTGTGTAGAATGGGATGAACATTTCACCTGAGAGAAAAAAAAACAAACAAAACAAAGTGTTTATTAGTTAAAATATATTATAATAATTTCAAAGAGCTACTAAAAATACAGCTTTGGTAAAAAATGAAATGGAAGCACATTTTTTCCCATCAAGCATGACTTGTTGGGACACTTCAACTGCATTTGTGTTGAATTACAACAGAAGCACACCTCCCTGACAAGTTTCATGCAGCTTAGCCGGATAATTGAAATTTAAATATTTCCATTGTGTCAGTCAGCAATCAATGTAAATAATTCATTTTGTTATTGTGTTATACAAACATTGGATTTTTTTTGCAAATAAATAAATGTTTGAAGAGACATATTGTAGCATCTGTATAATAGTAAAATCTGAGACCAATGTTTTTCAGTGATTCTGTCATTTCATAGCTGTAAGCGTCACAAAGAAGAGAAACAAAGGCATGAAAACGTCAGTCTGCATGCATTCGATGTGCATGGTATATATATGTGTATGCACAGACAGGCATGGATGGATGGATGGATGGATGGATGGATGGATGGATGGATGGATGGATGGATGGATGGATGGATAGATAGATAGATAGATAGATAGATAGATAGATAGATAGATAGATAGATAGATAGATAGATAGATAGATAGATAGATAGATAGATAGATAGATAGATAGATAGATAGATA
>JAGKQL010000026.1:5429264-5445488 GCA_018398635.1 Cyprinodon brontotheroides
GGATCAACTCTAATTACTCTGTCCTCTTCAGTGATGTTCCTCCTGTGACCAGACCGCAGAACCCAGAACCCCGTGCATAATTCACTTTTGTACATTTGTAAATAAATCATTGAACTTTTTTTCCCTGTCTTGTTATTGTTCTTCTCTGCATGTGGGTTAGACGCCTGCTTCCCAATAACATATATATATATATGCAGTGTAGAGGAGTATATATATGAAACATATATATGAGAGTATATATGTATATATATATATATATATATATATGAGAGAGTATATATATATATATATATGGTATATATATATATGTATGTATGTATATATATATATGTATATATATATATTAAATGTTATATTATTATATTACGGAAAAGCAAACAGTTAACATCAATCTGTACAAGCTACAGAAAATTTTTACCAAGTCTATGGAACTCAAATAATAGAATAATTTTACAAAAATATCTTTTCTTACTTCCTGGGTTCTTGACTCTTTAATTTTTTCTGTTACTGGTAATTAATATTTTGTGATTAAATATTTGTCCTATAAGACAAGCACATCTAAGCCTGCAGGACTATGTCCACAGATCACTATAATAAATGCGCTATGATCTCACATCTAGCTCTTAAAAAATACGAACTAATGGTCCCCAGTTTATCCTGAAACATCTAACATTGGATGAATCCTTTTTCACGGTGGAACAGCTTTACAAGCCATTTCATTTTTTTTTTTATCATCCTGTCTATTGGCTTCAAAGCCATTGCTGAACTAATATTCAGGAATCCTATACAAAAAAACATGATTACAATGGTCTTTGCCAACTATTACGAGACACAGAGAAACAAAAAATGGAGGAAAAGTGTATTGAAGTGTTGAAATAGTAAATTTTGTTGTGCTGTAAAATTCCATCTTTTAAGAGATAATTGTTGTGAAAAAATAAGGTTGGCTTGATATGTTTGGAGATTAATTAGCAGCCCACCTTTTAAAGTAAAGAAAATTGATCATCATCCCTGTATTTATTTTAAAACTCTAGTAATGTAACAGCTGCTATCACATCTGTTAAGTCAGAATCCATGATTTAGTCTTTGAAGCAAGAACATGGTTTCTGATTGTGTCTACTGAGATATTTATTCGTTAACATGGTTGCCTTGAAACCAAACTTTAGTAGGCAGAAACTAGACTGCATGAAGTCCATGAATTGCCTGAACGTACACAGGTCCAAAACCACAGTGAGGGGCAGTGATCAACAGAACAAGCTGAAATGCAGATAAGAAAAAGAGAACAGTTGATGTCCCACTTCCAAAATGGCTGAGCACAGTATTGCTTTTTTGAAATTTAGAGATTATTGAAGAATTGTTGTTGTGTTTATGTCGTAATAGAGCTTAAAAAATTTTCATCGTCACTCTTCAACATTTTGAGAACTATAGAGAAATAAGGAGGTCATGGACAACGTTGTTCTGGGACAATAAAAAAAAACGGATATCCACGTCATTTGTTGCTGGGTTAATCAAACATTCAGAGGTTGTCGATCAAACTGTAACTAAGCTTTGTCCCTTTGAGTTAATTATTACCCAAAAGTCTTTTATATAAAATATGTTAAATCAGGGTCTGTTTTTTTGCTAGACATTAAGATTTTTTAGAAATTATTTTATTTTGTTTTCTCTATTTTATTGGACTTTTGTTTCCAGGTTTGAAGACATTTCGCTTCCCATCCAGGAAGCTTTTCAACTCAAAATGTCAGAAATGGCGTTGAGTTTAAAGCTTTCTACAGTAGCCGAACAAAGCCTTATTTTTGCTTAGAAAACATGCAAATTGAAACGGACTAACGGGTTGTTAGGGGTTCATGTAGCTTCTTTTGATAGCCTGTCTATGTCTCTGAAATCATTGGCCTGGCTGAATAGGTGACTACTCTATTTGAGTAGTTTGTGGTCAAATCTTATTCTCTCTTTCGAATATGAAAATGTTCATATGTATATAGCCAAGGCTACGGCTGCTCTTAATAATTATATCAAAGCTTCTTTTTCAATGAAAATACAAGATTTACAACTTTACTCTCACATTATTGCGCCTTTATTCTTGTAATGATTTCATTCCCGTAATTTTTTAAAAGCAAAAATGTTTATGGTTCTAAAACTTTGTTGTATCACCTCAGCCTTCAGCTAAACCTTACATTCCAAAAGGCAAAACATTGTTTGAGTTACACTTAACCTTGATTCTTTATCTACTAAAATGGAATTTCTTCTCACCTGCCACTGCTCCTCGGATTACCAGAAGAATTATGGCTAATATCCTCATTGTAGATTTCACATGTTGTTTTTCAATGTCAGTTTCAACCTTTTCAACACCATCTAGAGAAATAAGAAGTTATTGGATGTTCTTGGAGTTTGTTCTGAGTCAATAAAAAAAAAATAAAGGCACCAGCCATGTCATTTACTACTGGGTTAATCAAATACCCAGAAGGTGTTGATGAAACTGTAAGTAAACTTTGTCCCTTTGAGTTAATTATTATCCAGAAGTGTTTTATATAAAATATGTTAAATCAAGCTCTCTGTTTCTAGACATTTATTAGCATTTTTTTATTATAATTGTAATATTTCGATTTTCTATTGAAACTGCACCTATTTCCTTAAGTTCAAAACTTGTTCTCTTGTTTTAATAAAAAAATTAAATATAAATAAATATAAAAGTTAAGAATTATGGAACCTTCCAGATGCCTCTGGACATCGATCTGTCCTCTGTTCCACCTGAAGACTGGACCAACTATGAATGTGTGTTTCAGTTCTCTGGAGTCAATAGAAACATCACAGAAAGAATGGAGAAAACGAAAATAATGACCAATGAATGTAAGTAACTTTAAACAACGAGCCACATGTGTTTATAGACATATTTCTACTGATTGGCCTTTAAATTTAAATTCAGAAGTTCCTCAAGGTCCTGGATGTTGTAGGGTTGTGTTGGCTGACGCGACTCTCTTCAACATTGCATGGACATCGGGGCAGTTCTCCTGGATTGGCAGACTGGGGTGGTGGTCCCCTATTAAAAAGGGGGACCGGAGGGTGTGCTCCAATTACAGGGGTCACACACTGGGGCCTCCCCGGCAAGGTCTATTCTGGGATGCTGGAGAGGAGGGTCCGTCGGATAGTCGAACCTCCGATTCACAGGAAGAGCAGTGTGGTTTCACGTCCTGGTGGTGGGCGCTGCACCAGCTCTACAACCTCAGCAGGGTCCTGGAGGGTGCATGGGAGTTCGCCCAACCAGCTCTACATGTGCTTTGTGGACTTGGAGTAAGGTGCTCGACCGCGGTCCCCGAGGAGCCCTCCTGGGGGAGTTCTCCGGGAACACGGGGTGCGGGCCCCTTTGATACTGGGCTGTCAGGTCCCTGTATGACCCGGTGTCAGAGTCTGGTCGCGCATTACCTTACGGCAGTAAGTCGGGCTCGCTTCCCCAGTGAGAGCTGGGACTGCCAGGGCTGCCCCTTTTTGTCACCGAGCCCACAACCGCTACCCACGGACAGAATTTGGTATGCAGACAAGGTGTTGAGGGGATCCGTTTTGGTGGCCTTAGGATTGCTGCTGCTTTTTGCAGCAGGATGATGTGGTCCTTGCTATTTCATCAGGTCGTGGACCAGGCTCTCGCTGGATCGTGGGTTCATATCGCAGTGTGAAGTGGTCGATGGGGATCAGTGCCCAAACCGGTGGCCATGGTCTGGCCGGGAAAAGGGTAGAGGGCCTCTCCGGTCAGGGGGTGTCCTTCCCCAAGGTGGGAGTGGCGGCTTAAGTATCTCGATCTTGTTCCACGCAATGAGGGCGAAGGCTGGATCGACAGGCGGATTACGCAGTCGTCGCGGAAGCGGGCGCAGTACCGGGTCCACGTGTGAAGACAGGATGAGTCAAAAAAGCCGGGGCTCGGTTTACCGGTCGATCTACGCCTTACCTCCTCGTTCTTTCAGTCATGAACTCTGGGTCATGACCAAGAACGATTGGCGGATACAAGGCCGCAATGGGCTCTCCAGAGGGTGGCTGGGCTCTCCCTAGAGATAGGGTGAGAAGCTCGGGTCATCCGGAGGGACTCGGAGTAGAGCCGCGCCCACACGCCGAGGAGCCAGTTGAGGTGGCTCGCATCTGGTTAGATGCTCCTGACGCGCCCCTGGGTGAGGTGTGTTCCGGCACCTCCCACCGGAGGAGGCTGCCCCGGGAAGACCCAGGACACGCTTGGAGAGATCATGTTTCTCGGTTGGGTCTGGGTGTTCCAGTGGACCAGGTGGAGCTGAAGAAGATGGATGGATGGATTGGATGGATGATGGATGGATGGATGGATGGATGGATGGATGGATGGATGATGGATGGATGGATGGATGGATGGATGATGGATGGATGGATGGATGGATGGATGGATGTAAACAATCAATTTATGTAGATTTTAATTCTTGTAAAATATCACTTTTATTCAGAATGATTATTGATAAAAGTTGGTAAGTAATTCGCCAATGTGAAAAGATGTTCAATCTAGAGCTTAAACCTGAAAAGAATTTTATCCACTATACCTTTTATTTCTAGAAAGCACGGATGTTTAAATATATGTGTCTATTTGTTAGCAAAGGTTGTAGGACAGTATAAAGTTGTATTTTATGTAGAAAAAATGGATTTTGTGGATGTTCATTTTCCTGTTGAACAGTGTAGATTGACTGTGAGGTTCTGGCACCTATCCACTTTCGGCTTACTTTGGTTATTGCCTGGCCACCCTTATTAAAATTTTCTGATTACTGTTCTTGCTCTTGTGATCTGAGTCGTTTCTTTACCAAGAAAAAGAACGGTGAGAGATGAATAACTTTTCTTCCTTTTGTAGTATTTTTATTATTGTTTACCTTTTATTCAGAGAGAAAAACATCTGATTTAAATGTTAAAACTTTAAACAGTATAACTCCACATGAACATATCAGTGGTTCAGTGGCAATAGTTTCAAAGACTATTACATACTGTAGTTCTCCTGCAATTCTGTCGTCAGTACTGTCAATGTGAATGCTGAAATCTCCAACAACGACAAAGCAGTTTTATTTAACAAATATCACATTTAAAACCTCATCAAATAAGTTTGTTTTTAGACTTAGGAAGCATGTTAATATTCCAGAAAATGGCTCAGACCAGGATCTTTACCTGGAGAGTCAGATATTCTACAGTCAAATTTGCAAAGAAAAACCTAATTTAGACTTCAGTAAATCTTTGAACAAGGTGGGCACACCCCCACCTTGGCTGACTGTTCACACAAAGGAAATTATAGTTTGAAGGTGTCTGCTCTATGAAAATAGGGGCTACGTTAAATTCACTTAACCATGTTTTTATTAAAAGCATAACATCAACATTATGACCAGAAAGTTATTGATTAAAAATTATTTTTCTGGCAGATTCAATAAACTCATTTTATATGAATTTGCATCTGGTTTTACCTCACAATTTATGTTTTTTGTAAATCACTTTGTTTTAAGTCTCTCCTATGGCATTTTAGTGCTTAAGCATACACTAGCTCTGTTTATACTAAGTCACTGTTAGAAAATTGTATTTAGGGTTTAAGGTAACCAATAAAAGTAGCTGACATAAAAACAAATAGTAATAATACATGTTACATGAGCTTGGTGATTATTGTTATGTTTTAAATATATAGAGCTTATAAACATATTTACCTCATGTATTTTGTGTTTCTCCCAAAAATCATATCTGTGGTTTGTTCCTCTCTGCAACAGAATGCATTTGAGCTTGAAATAATATAGAAAATCGGCTGCTATAACCTCATAAATGTCAGTGAAATAAATCCATGTGCTTGGTTTTAATAAAGTTAAATATTTTATTTCTGCTTTTATCAACACAGTTAAGCATTTTTTGGTCATTTTAAAAACGTGAAACCAGTTACTTAAATCAAACCAAGAAATTATCTGGTTTGGTTATGCTGGTTACATACAAGCCAATTATTTGCTTCTGAATTTTATATATAATTTTATAGAAGAAAAATCTCTTCTGTAGAAATTATTGACATAACTTTGGTGAATAAATACTTTTCTTGAATGCAGCCTTTAAAGCTCTTAACCTTACTGGTTCCTACAGATGAAGAAAATGCTATTTGGGCATCTATTCTCCAGCACCACTGCTGCTCTGTGTTTTAGGGATGAAGTAATTTGGAAAATGCATTAAGGAATAAGAGAAAAGCAGTTCTAGAATAAACTATTTTAAGTGTGCACGGAATTCACTGTGATAAAATTCACAATGCAGTTAATTAAGAGCAAAATAGTGCAACAGCCTCATGGCTCCTCTCAAATGAATCTGGCATTGCTGCCTAAAACAGAATATTGGCAACATATTTTATTCCACAAGCTGTTAGAAAAAGCCATTAACAAACCTCTTTCAGAAGCAAAAAATTACAGCTAAATGTTCTGCTATAATTAGACTGGAGCAGAGGGCTGCTGGTGAAGTTTCACAAAAACGTCCATGTGTTTTAAAATCAGACTTAAATTTGTTGGCTGTTGATTTTGGTCAAATTTTTTATAAATATCCTTTTTCCCGTGTTGAAAGTTAAATAAAATATATCCTGAATAAAATTGTAAAAAAAAAAAAAAAAAAAAAAAAACTTCATTGACTTAAAACCGTTTTCTGATACAGAGAAATGGAAAAAAAAAGGAATTTTAACGTGTAAAATATGAATGATAAACTTAAACATACAAACTTCATCAACAAAAACATTAAACAATAAAAAAAAAAAATAACCCATTTAAATAAATAGAAGAAAACACCACTTAGAAGAAACAGAAGAAACAAAAATTCAGCTGATTGTCTTCATCATCTTCTCCTCTTCACTGTTCATCTGTTAAAAAAGTTGATAAATAGACACATTGGTTAATAATGAGGTAAATCTTTAGATTCTGTTTTCAGATAAGCTACTGAAATCCGGTGGAAAATTAAATCAAAGATTGACCTTAAAGGGATTAGCGTTTAAGAACATTGTATTATAGTTAACATGTTAGCTTGGAATTTGATCCATCTAATGAAGCGGATGACCCATCAGAAGCTGCAAAACAAAAAATGTAAATTTGTTCTATTTGGCTTTGAAATTGTTACATCAGCAACTTAATATGGGAAATTGAAGGGTGAAAATTAATATTTGTAATATTCACTATTTGCTGGCTTAAATGCTGAACCAAAAATCATAACATAAATTTATTTTTTTTCATAAAAGGAAACAAAATCTTTTCATTTAGATTAATTAAAGCAATAAATCTTAAAATGTCACGTTTGCTCAAAACAAATCAAAACATAAGCAGGTTTAATTATACAAAGAATATCTTTGGTTTGTTACCGTTATCTCTTGTATTGAACCAGACGACTCCAGCAGTGATGCCAGCCAGAACCAGAAGTGCAACAATAACGCCGCGAATAATTGAACCCAAGGGGAGTCCTGAAACACAATCATTTAAACTGATCAAACTATGGAAGTTGTCAAAAACTTTTGGGGAAGAAAAAATGTGAACAAATAAAAAGGGGATGGGGGGGTGAAAGTCTTTGAATAAAAACTGCAGTACAAATATTGCTGAATTTTCTATCAAAATTAGATTAGCACTGTTGCACTGAGATTAGCGCTGAGAGAGCTCTATGTTCCCCTCTATCTGTTTCTGTCTCAGCTTCCCAACTTCTCAGGCTTTCCTCCATGTTTTTTTCTCACTGAGTCAGACCTTTAAAAAACCTTTAAATACAAGGGTGGACCTTTGCAATAAAAGTTGGTGGGGGCGCTCTAAGGGTGGTGGCTGATGGACCTACAGCTACTCAACCCGAACGCTTTCAATAGGGTTTATATTTTCCAAAAATGAGCTCAAATATATTATGATAATATAAATATTAAGCCTCTAAACTGCGCATCTAAACGACTTCCAGGCGACACAATATCTCACAACAACAATGGCGCCCGTGCTGTGTTGAATGATTTACTTGCTCATCCTACTCACCCTGCTGGTTGGGCTTACAACAGAATCTTCTTCTTCTGGAATATCTCCAGGAAGAACCACGAGCAATATCGCTGACATAGTTCAGCACCTGAATTTGACTGAACCACGAAAATGGACCCGCAGGGCAACCATGTATAAATATTAGTGCGCATGCCCAACATTTCGTCGCCTATTTTTGCTTTGGCACCACAGCGCCACTTACAGGCCTGGCATACATTTTGCAGCGTTTTCATGCATTTGTGTGGGCCGATCACATTTATTTGGCCCACTACGTCTCGTCTTTCGACAAGCGTTCTGGAAAATAATGGCGTTTAGGTGTTTGTTTTTGACTTCGTGTGGGCCGGGGCCTGGGGTATCGAACCTTTAAAAGACCTTTAAATACAAGGGTGTACCTTTGCGAAGTTTGTGGGGACGCTCAAACAGTGGCTGATGGACCTACAGCTACTCACTTGAAAGCTTTCAATAGGGTTTGTATTTTAAAAATGAGCTCAGAACATATATTGTCCGAATGCTGCAGTACAGAGAACCACAATACTCTGATATTTCTAGTTATAGACAGATGCCTGCCTTTAGTGCATTACTTATAAAGGGCTCAAAAACATTAATGTTATAAAAATGGCGGGTAACTTGGCGTCACGATACCAACATCAATATATCCTGCATACCTAGAATGGACACATTTTCCACTTCCATCCATCCATGCATGCATGGCTTCCCTTTAAAATGCATCACTGATTATCCTCCTTCACAAGCAGTAAAATCAAATTTTTGAAATTTGTCTATATGTCATTATTAACAGCCAAAGTCTATATATTGAACATTATATTTCAAAATAATTTATATGTAGATTTTTATTATGTGTGCTTTAATTCTTGTAGGTTTTATATGCTTTTAAATTTAACTTTGTTTCCTGTCAGTCTGACTCTCTCTGGATTGGCTGGCACAGCTATTTCTGAATCTTGTTGAGCTACAAAAGAAAAAAAAGATATGTTAAATTTTATTATAGATTTGCATATTTTTTCTTGCAAACCTGAGGCTATATTTAATTGCATGTTGCATATCCCAGTAAATGTTTCACCTTTAAATCTGCAGCTCTCCCTAATTGTGTCTTTGCTATGCTTAAAAACAGATTTATGAACCTGTCTATCAATATAATGATGCCAGAGAAAATCATTTTTAGGATCTCTAGAAGCTCTGCAGTCTAATTCTCTGTTCAATAAGAAAAAAAAAGATATGTGTTAATTTTAATCTCTAACTCTGAGTAATGGTCCTCTGAGAAGCCCAGCTTCTTAAACTTATATAAATGTACAATCTGTTGCATTTTTTTGCTGAAAAAGCTCTGTATGTGTAACGAATGGATTTCGGTGGCATCTCTAATTTTTTTTTAATTGGACTAGTCTCCTAAATTTTACTTAAACAGAAATAGGACTAGCTGCCAGTGTCTCCACTCTCAACCTCCAACATCTACTTCCATTTGGTTTTGATTTTGTCTTTCATGGACTCATGTTCACATAAAAAAAAGGACTTAAACTACTTTGTTGAATCTTCAATTTTCATCCATCCATCCCCTTTAAACAACTTGTTTAACCCTTCCAGTGCCTGCATATGGAGCCCCTAATCCCTCAGTTTTTTCCAGTTGTCATGGAGAACCGATCCTTTGAGCAGCAACTGTCCGGCCATCTGCTTCCAGCTTCTGCTGTGAGGTTCCTCCCTTAAGAGTCCAAGAGCTGTAGCATCAACAGAACAATAAATGGACTACAGCTAGCCAAATCTGAAGATATGCGGTAAACGTGGTAAGGGTGGAGACTCAATGATTTTTTTTTAGGACTTTTAAGGCTGATCATTTTAGACGATTTTTTTTTTAAGACTGCCTGAAACTTTTCTCTCAACTGTAGTTTACTCCCTGAAGGGAGATGTACAGAGTGAGAAAAACTTGGAAATCACTGTCTGCTCTCAGGGTTTTCCATCAATATGAAATTACCTGGACCTTAGTGATGGCATACATCAAGAGTGGCGGTGCTGAACATCTAGTCAGAAATGTATATAAATTAAACATGGTTTTCCCTACATTAAGCTTTAAAAATACAATTAGGGGGTTAGCTAAAGAAAGGAGGCTTTAGAGGTTCTGATCTTGCAGGTTTCCAGAGGAGTAACTGACACTCTCTGCGGAACACCATGCAGAGCTGAAACGAGGACATTCATAGTTGATCCATTCTTCACACAGGAACAGAGGACAGATCGATGTCAACTTCCTGTCATCTGGGAAGTTTCTCCATCAGCCTGTTATGACAGGATCTCTCCTTTCTTCACACCATCATGGATCTCTGCTCCATCTTTCCTGGGGGTTAATTTCTGCTCTGTCTGGGGTAGAAACCTGTAGCAAAGCAGCTGATTGGAGAGGAGGAAGACTTTTGGGAGGATTCTACACTGAGGGAAGATCTGGTTATCTGAATCAATTAATCTCTTTATTGGTATAACTGTAGGCACAATTTGCTTGTAGCTGATTTATAAACACAATCTAGATTTTATTAAACAGACTAAACGCTTCTAATTCAAAACGGATCCAGGTATAAGTTCAGAAACTAATACTAAAACTGGTAACTGACATGACATTACCAGTAAAACAGGATCAGAAACTGAAGGAACCTCATGAGGCCTCTGATTGAGTGATATTTATACGGCCCTGAACATAAATGTAGCTGTTTATTTTAAAATGCATGATGTTTACTCTCACTCTGTTCTCATCAGAGAGCTCCTCGCATAGCTCAGATCACTGAAAGCTTCAGCCACTCAGGACACGACTGAGTCCGAGTCCCGAAGCCGCTCATTCTCTATAGCAGCTCTATTATTATCCCACTTGTTTTTGGTGATGACAGCCTGTTCATGATGGATTACATCACATGTCAGTCACTGCAAAATAAAAAAAAAAAAAATAACCGGCCAAAATCGTAACCAATCTGATTATCCCTATATACCTCTTAAATCTCATCATTCCTAACTTTTAAATGAATGTTCTGCTGTTTTAATTCAGACTCCTGAGACAAAGTGAATGTGTTTTATTAATAGTAGTGACTTTAAAATATAATCACTTTAATTTCTCCCTACTGAACATTTATTCTACTGTAACAAACCGATCAATAGCGTGCTCGGCTGTTGATCAAGTAACCAGTGCTGACGCAATCTGGTGTTTTGTCTGGCCCTCAAAATCCATACGGTAATTAGTTTGCTCACTCTTCTTTATAAACATGGCTAAATGTGCGGCTTTTTCTCTGGCTCAGAAGTTGGATGTGAAATCCTCCCTCTTCAAGTTGGCGAATCTGAACAAACCTCCCGTCTGGTTGGATCGTTGATCAGCGATTTCCATATTGGCTTTGAATAACTCATTCTGTTTTTCCAGACATGTCTTCCAGCATCCTCCTCCCAGTAATTTGGCATTGTCAGTTCATCTATTCCTGTCTAGGAATAATTTTGTTGGTGAAGCTGTCATTGGAAATGATCTGAACATAATCCACCAGCCGATTGCAGATGTGTCTGAAGTTCCCATCTGATTTAGCCAGAAGACTGTTGTGTAGAGCTACTTCAGCACCGTGACGTCCCTGCTGGAAGAAGATGGCAAAGAGCTGGATGTTTTACTATATTTGGGCAAAAATGGCACTCCAGACTCAGCAATCAGCTAAGAAAATAAATTTTCACATACTTATGATTATAAATTTGTCTAAAATTCACATCAAACTGACTATTAGAATCTTGTAGCTCCATTATGATTACTTGATTGTTCCTTGCTGAAATGACTAAATATTTAATACAAAAACGAAATGTTTAGTAGCCTTTGAATAAGAACTGTGATCATGTCAGCTCTTTCTAACTCTTAGATTGCAGGTAGATGCAAACATTGTGACGTCATCAATTCATCTGGCTATTCAGAGCTGTTCTGGATGAAGCTGCATTATGACAGGAAGTACAACTTTTTAAATACAAAATAAACTTGAGGAAAAAAAGCTTTTAAAACATTTAGTTCCACTTTCATCCTGTCTATCAATCAGCCTGGTCAGGAGACGACCTCTGGTTACCATGGTGACAGACCCCTTCAGGTAACTACAGTTTTATATGATGGTGCGTTCAAGGACCCGTCAATCCCGCGCGCGGCTCCGCTAACATCGGCCTACCTGGTGGAACCCCCGCGGCCTGCGGAGCTCCCCAGCCGGCTCCGGGTTCTCTCTGCTCGGACTCCTCGTACAGCGGTGTCCGCTCCCCGGGGTGCAGGTTCCGGCTCCCCGGGATGTCCGGCGGGGTGGTGACCCACTGGTGATGCTGCAGGTCCCCAGCGGACCCGGGCCCCCGGGGCGGGTAGCCCGCTCCGTACGGGTCGTCGCGGCCGCGGAACCCGAACCCGTCGAAGCTGTCTGGCCTTCTGGAGGCCATGGGGAGGAGAGGACCGAGAGAGCGCCGCGGATCAGTGAGCGGAGGCGGGCATGGAGCAGAGCCAGCAGCTGGTGGGGAATCAGTAACCGGAATGACAGGGAAGCTCAAGGACCCGCTGGACCGAACCGACCTGACCCGCTGCAAAACAGACAGCTGGACCCGGAAACACACTGTCAGTGCACTTCCGGTAGCTGGTCGACGCAGTGCTGCCCCCTGCTGTCAGGCAGAGATAAACTGTTCTGCTGGACATTTTCGGATCTCAGCAGCTTAACAGCTTCCGTTCAGAGGAGTTTTCATGCTTTTTTACTCCAGTATAAAACAGGATGTTTAAAAACACCTTTGTAGAAGTTAGAGAATCAACTACAGGTGGAACAGTAGTAAATACGGAGAGGATTAGAGCCACTGGAAAAAAAAGTTTACTGATTTTAACATTTTATTTCCCAATTTAGTATTGGAAAAAGTCAAATTCTGACTTTTTCTCTCACAATTCTGACTTTTTAATCTCAGAATTCAGACCGTTCTAATCCATAATTGTAGATCACTTAATGTAGATAGGCACCATGAAGGGAGAGATGTGGAGGCTCTCAGCTTCACTGACAAAGATTTAGTTCTTTGTAGGGCCAGTGACACATTGGTTGAAAATGACAGAATTAAACGTGATTTTTGTGTGCATATTGAGGGGGTCCCCTCGTTAATGGAGGAGCAGAAGGTCATTAAAACAAGACTGGAGCTAGTCTCAGGCAGACGGAACAGACAGGGCTATGGCTTGATGCCTACTATTCATGTTTGTTAGCTGTGTGGATTCAATTCCAAGTAAAGCTAAAATTCTGAGATAAAAGTCAGCATTAGACTTTCTTCCACATATTAAACTGAAATAAAATTAAAAATCAGTTAACTTTTTTTTTTTTTTTTCCAGTGGCCCTAATCCTCTTCCCTATAGAAGTAAAAGTGTAAAAGTACAATTTTTAAAACTACTTAAAGTATAAAAAGAAATGCAGGAAAAATGGCCATGTTGAGGAATAGTACACCCAAAACATATTAGCTTCATTTTTCTACTCACCCCATGCTGAACAACACTCTGGAGTACTTTTTTGATATCTTAAATGCATCTGGAGAGTCTGGGAGGCTTCTTGCTGTCTTGCTTTGACATTCAAATAATGGAGGTCTATGGTGCACGAGGCAGAAAGGTCCATAAAAATCCACAAAAAACGTGTCAATATTCCTCCATACTGCTCGTCCAATGTATTCCAGAATGTCCTGAGTGGGTAGCATCAGAATTCACTCGAAGCGAAGTCATTTTAGAGTGTTTTTAGAGCATAAACAGTAGTGTATAGGATTTGCTGAAAGCGTTCACGGCTACTCACGAGCAGCTGACAGACCAAACCAGATGAAAGTCGCGCATTCAGCTCGGCAAGGAACTCCAAGCCTCTTCCTCAACACTGAAGTCCTCAGACATTTTTCTTTCGTTGTTTCTTTCTTTGCACAGGTAAACAGCACATTTTCTTCTTCTACGCTTGCATTATGGGCAGAGCAGACGGCTGAATCCGCACTTTCATCTGGTTTGGTCTGCGGCGGTTTCCGTAGCGTCGTGAGCTTGGCGCGGAGTCTTGGCGCTGGGAAATCCTATACACTACTGTTTATGTACTACAAAACATTCTAAATGACTTAAGTTTCGAGGTAAATTCTGGATGCTACCCACTCAGGACACTTGGAATACATTGGGCCGAGCAGTATGGAGGAATATTGACACGTTTTTTGTGGACTTTTATGGACACTGCAATGCCTCGGGCGCCATAGACCTCCATTATTTTGAATGTCAGCAGACGGCAAAGAAGCCTCCCAGATCTCCAGATGCATTTGAGATATCAAAAAAGTACTCCCAGAGTGTTGTTCAGCATGGGGGTGAGTAGAAAATGAAAACTAAATCATGTTTTGGGTGTACTATTCCTTTAAAGATTCCACCAGCAGGTGGATGAGAAAAGTGACACTTAGGAGCCGGGTCAGATTTAGGCAGGTAAAAGGCATGAACAATTAAAGTTACAGTGTGTAATTTTTCAGCGACATCTAACATCCAGACTGCAGACTGCAGCAACATGAACATCTCCCCCACCGCTTCTCCCCCCCAACAGTGGCGGCGAGCGGGACAAAATGTCTTCCCCACGACGTCCTTATCACCTTACCTTCTCAAGTGATGAGGTTTGTTTGCATAGATAATTTTACAGATAGTATTTCATTGGTCTGTGTAGGGTATAGATTTCATGTAGGCTTTAGATAATAAATATACACCCGTTATTTTTTCTACATCGGTTGGACGTTTTGGTGAGCTGCTTTGCATGGTGATATAAACAGACGCAGTAATTGTAGTCATTAGTTTAACAGCGAGATTGTGTTCGCTGGAAGAATATATATTCCCCGTTTACAGAGTCCAAGTCATTTTGGTGGCACGGGGGTTACAAGGCGAGGAAGAGGGAGAGGACGAGGGCAGAGGCAGGGTAGGCGTGCAGCCAGGCGCAAGCGAGGAAGATGCCAAGCGAGGGTGACTAGAGCAGAGGAGGAAAGGCTTGAAGATCTCCAAAGGAGCCGGAGAGAAGTAACCGAGGTATATATCCAGAAAATTATTTGACAGAAATTGCTGAATCATTACCTGTGAAACGTCAGGGACGTTGCTGAATAAGTATACTGGAGAGTAACAGCATCATCACGCAGCATGTTATTGTAATGGGCGATCTCGCAATCGCTAGTTTGTTGGCTCTGCGCTGCCGTAGCGCAAAGATGTCTGCCTCCATGGCTGCGAGACCCGCTCCTATGTAATTATAAATAACGAATTCTAAGGCAACGCAAATATTAAGGTTAAGAGGCTGAGCTCGTAGATGATGATAAATAACATAGTTATGTATAATATAATACATTTCTGACTGCATATCCCTGTAATTATTACACACTGTAGCTTTAAGTGACCACATCACATTAATGTGTAAATATTAACAACAACAAAGTGTCTAATTTCTGTTTGTACAGGAAATGCAATTAAATCAAGTCACATGGTTCCCCTCAGGAAGAGAAGAGAAACAGAAGTTAAATAAACTTCAATGTTTAATTGTTAATTATTCTTCTTTAGAGTTTATTTTTTATTTTTATCTATCTATTTTCATACAGTATAAAATAAATGTTGGGATAACTATATCAAATTAACTCAACAACGTCCATTATACAAAGCTCATTGCTAGAGACTAAAAACACGGCTGTGGGCATATATGCTGCCATTTTGGATATAATAACTAAGAAAAATTATGTTAATAATAATACTGATAATAATATATATGACAAAGTAAAAAAAAAAAGGTAAAAGCTACTTCTTTGGGAGATTGAAATATATATATATTAATATATTTAATAAATATATATATATCATTAATTTTTACACTTTCATTTCCAACCAGGAAGCATCATAATTAAAGCAATAGGGACTAAAGAACTTAGTCTGATTATAATAACATTGATGTATATCTTTAAATTGTCCATCTCACCTGCTGTAGCCTCCTGTAGATATAATCCGACTAGAATCAGAGAGATAAAAGCTGCCATTTCAGCCATGCTGTCTGTCACTTTTAGATCTGCTTTACTTCGTTCCTCTTTCATGTGAAATGAGCTCTTGTTCTCTCAGAACTTTATTTAGGGCTGTGCTTTTATCTTACATATAAGGGAACAAAAAATTGCTGGCTATTTTTATTTTGAAATTAAGAGATAAGCAACTGCTTTGCAAAAGGGAAAATAAGTAAATATAAAATATAGCAAGAGAAAAATTATATAAAAAAAAAAT
>JAGKQL010000026.1:5445988-5463755 GCA_018398635.1 Cyprinodon brontotheroides
ATTCCATTAAAGACCGGCTATTTCACGCGGGGGACAACTTACTGCCACGCTTTCCTGAGTTTTGAATACATGCGCGTCCCCAGAAATGCGTCAAAGGGCAAAAGAATAATAATAAAAAGAAACTTTCGGAATACAATAGGCTCTTCGCACGCTGAGAAACTCGGGTCTAATAAATTCTTTATCTTATGACCAACAAAGACAAAACTGATTTTTATTTAATGCCAACAGACAACAAATGTGTTACACTTGCTTTTATGCCATTTTTAAATATTTTCAAATTTAAGATGACTTAGACAAAAGTGGGGACTTTTCTTCAATAGCTTCCAGGTCATGTGATCCAAAGCTATGTCAAATTGTTTTACTACATTAGCCTGATAAGGCACACTCATTTTTATTCCAATTTTGGCCTTTGTTAATTTTTTAAGATTTTTTTACTACAAAAATAATTGATATTTCTTCCTATAGCTTTCTGGTCATGTGACCCACTGACTCAAAATCTATGTCAAATTGTTTTACTACATTAGCCTAATAAGGTACAATCATTTTTATTCCAATGTAGGCCTTTGCTCATTTTGGCTAATGAAAGGGAGAGAGTGGCCTGTTAATGTATAGATTTAGAAGTCTTTTTAATCAAAAGTAAATGGCACCCTTTCTCTACTGCTGAAACAGAAGCCCACCATAGTTCTTTAAGCCATGTGTTGTATGTGTTACATGTATTTTGCTGCGTTCACACAGGACGTGGCGGTGCTGTGGATTTGCACAGAATACCTACACAAACGGCGTGGTAAATTTGCGTTGTGAGCATTCACTGCTCCCCTGTCACCTTGTGCTACTAAATGGAGCTGATGCGCTGAAAGACGATTGGTCATCGCTAAGGTTAATATCTGAGATGGAGAAGAAGATGGAGGTGCCTTCCAACTGAAGGATTGGTAGTTTGATACCTGCTCCTACCGTGTCAGCAAGCTGGACCCTTAGCTCCAGCTTGCTGCCCATCGCTCCACTCCATCATCAACGGCACAATGCTCCCTAAGGGGAGGGGGTTAAAAGCAGAACTTCAGAATTTCCCCTCTATTGGAACTATTAAAAGGAAATGTATATTTTTTATTTTTAAATCACACCTGGCATGGGAATATATCAGCAAGGTAGCCATCATTACCAGTAGCCGCAGAAAGCAGAACACAGTGAAGGCCAAATAGATAAATGTGTAATGTAACAAAGACTTAACCTTGATTAATTCCTGCTTAATCCTAAGTCACTTTATTCATGAATAAGTGACGCCCCAGTATCTCTCCCAACAAATACATTCATCAAATATGAAGAGCTTTGTTTTGGCCAGGTAATCCTGATTCATGGTTCTTTTAGAAAAGTATAGTCAGTCTAACATGTATTCTTTGTTATTCTTCCTGGTTTCATGGAGAACTGTACTTGTGTTTTTCTTTTTCAAGGCTAATCAGCAATCTTTTTTGCTCCTATGTTTTACTGGTGAGTGCCAGCATTATTGGCAACATGTTGTTTTATATGATACAGAAACATTTGATCCAATAGAAGACCTGGATAATGATAAAATAAACCCTCCTTGTTTTTACTCCCACTCAGGCTAAGCTAACACTCAGCATCAGCTCCTGTGCTGACTGGGACCAATAACCGCTACGTGAGAATCAATACTGTTGTTTTTTGCCCAAAAACTATGACAAAAATCAGTCTAAACATGGGGGATAACCTGAGTGGCTGTAGCAGAGCGAGACAGAGACGGTCTGAGTTTACTGAACAGAACCTGCTGCTCACCAGGTTAGCTCTGGGGAGGGAATGTTACTACGATTGAATGAAACAGCTTCAAGGCCGGTTTGTAAAATGGAAAACTCAGTTTCCCATTTTGTCCAGGTTTAGAAAATATAGAAACCTGCTTCATGAAACGGACCCCTGAAATATTTTCAATTTAATCTAGGAAAAACAGAAACAAAGTCATTCATTTATTTTTAACTGTTTAATGAGCAAACATTCATAGTCATGAAAGGACTGTGTTGGCAACAGCAGTCTTGTTAATTATTGGGAAACATTTTTTACCAAAACATTTATCAGAGACAGTTTTAATGAAGTGAATAAGGTAGTGAATCATTGCTTCTAACACATTTTGTTTTTGTTCTTGTTACGCCCCCAAGGTCTAGGGGTTCTGGGGATGTAACATACGAAAGATGGATAAACAGAACCAAAACACAATACAGTTTAACCGAATTAAAACAAAAGAAAAGGGCAAACAAAATTCAAGAATGGTTAAGAAATTAATTAAACTGCGCAAACCAGTCAGACTAAGTTTAACACAAAACACCCCAAAACAAACCAAAAGAAAACAGAGGGAGCACCAAACCTCCTAAACACAAACTTCTAGCTTGAACAAGTCCACTTAAAGTTGATTCAGAAGAATGTAGAAGTATGGTCAAACAGTTCTAACTGCCCAAAACAGTTTGAAGCCAAAGGTGGGGGGAACAGCTTAACAAAACCTTCCTACTAGCTGTCCCCAAACTGAAAGCTTTTCAGGAGCCTTTTATAAGGTGCAGGTGGGCCTCATCAGCATCCCTGATTGGCTTGACACTCTTCTGCTGGTGCAATCATATCACTGCTCCTCTGCAGTCCTCAGGCAATAACAAAGGGAAGATCTGTCGAGGCTGAACCTGCACAAGAAAAAGCCTGCACAGTCTTAAAAGGCCAGGGGAGGCCATAACAGTCCTAGATTCAGCTTATGGTCTCTGCTTCTGAACCTTACAATCAAACTTGTATCTACTGCTGACTCTGCAATCTTCAAGGTTATTATTAGAGGGTTACTATTGTGTTTTATTATACAGGATGTGTTTATGTTGTCAACCATGTTGGTAGTTTTGGCTATATGTATTATAGAATGTCTTTGCGGGATCTTCTGAATGGTGCTAGGGTATTTTACTCCAAACCGCTGCCTCTTATATTTCATGTCCTCCTGGAGGAAGAGCAGTGGGTCATAAGCTGGAGCTTCAAAAACAAACCTGCCATTCTGGCTGTTGTCAAGACAAACAAAGTAGCTGTGATAACTAATGGAGACTCGTTGACTAAAATTACTCTGTTTGAGGAATTATCCTCAAAGTGTCCCAGAGGAAGAATAACATTATCCAGGGATATAATCTCAGGGGTGAGACACCGCCTTATATATTTATAAATAAAGAAACTCAGTTTTTCAGAAGCTCCCCAGTTTGCTGCCGAGATTGGTTGATGGAGGATGCAAATGCACTCCTTCATCCTCCATCTCCACGCATTAAGCTAGACCACTGTCGCCGACACAAGGGTCTGCTCACCTTGGAAGGGAAGATCGAACAGGTATGTTTTTGTTTTAAAAGTTATACACATACATTAATCCTATTTTTAGCAACTGTGGAATGTGTGCTTATAAGAATATTCAAACAACGTAGCTGGAGCTTTGACTAAATTTAAAGACATTTCACCCCTCATTTGAAGAGATTTCTAGGTTCATCCAAATTTATAAAGCTGAAAATGGATTTTCAGGTAATGTGTTCAGAACTATTGTCTTTTGAACATCAAGGATGTCGGGTTTACACAGAAAATGTATGGTGGACGAAGTCCTGCAGTGTGTCATGTGCTGCTTGAGTTGCACAGTTTGAAGCTTTCAAGAATCTAGAGTTTGTCAGGTGGATTTGGAACAGCAAACAGTCAGTGAAACTAACTCTGCTTTGTGGCGTACATCCTGGGGGATGCCAGAGGTTCAATACTTTTACTGTGGTTTGCTGAGACAGGTGAATGTGGATACTTTCAAACTGAAGTGGGGAGACTGTAACTCTGCTTTGGTCCAGGCGTACATCTTGTGCTCTGTTGTCTTGTCTTCTGCCAGAATAGTGGTCAGCAGCAGCTTGTTGATAACAGATATCCTACCCTAAATCCCATTTTTTTTATTTAAGAGATGTACATATTTAGATATTTTCATTTGATGTAAGTGGAGGAAAATACATTGTTTCAAATTGGCCCACTAATTTATTTGTAATTCAGATAAAATTTCCTTAGCCTTCCCTATAACCTGAATTCTCGCACTATTTTTGAGTCCATAAACATACGAGAATCCATCTTGTACTGCTCTGGCACAAATACACTGCTAAACAAAATTAAAGGAAGAGTTTGAAAACACATCAGATCTCAATAGGAAAAAAAATAAGCCATCCTGATTGTACATATGTCACCTCAAATCTCTGTGTTACTCCCTTGTATTTTTTATTTTTTTTATTTCTTATTTTTATTTAATTTTTATTTCTTTATTACTTTTTATTCCTAATGCACCTTTCCTCCTTGTTTGACCTTCTTTAATTTCTATACCATTATGTGACCGAGTGAATTTCTCCGATGTGAGATCAATAAAACCAATCTAATTGGGGAAAAAAATCATGCTGCTTATTTATACCGATATGGACTGGGTGATGTGTTAGGAAAAAAGAATGCCACCTCATTTTAATGGAAATGAAAATTATAAACCCACAGAGCTGAATTCAACCAATGGGTGCAAGGATTGCATCCCTCGATACCTAATGGCAGTCAGGGGTGGTGTTGTCTAGCCTGTATAGGTATTAACGTCCCTCCGCCGGATATGCCTCCCCCCAGACCATCACTGACCCACCACCAAACCGTCATGCTGAGCGATGTTACAAGCAGCATAACGTTCTCCACCGGTTTCTCCAGACCTTTCGCCTGTCACATATGCTCAGGGTGAACCTGCTCCTCGCCTGTGAAAAGCACAAGCGCCCGTGGCCGACTTGCCAATCCTGGTGTGTTCTGTGGCAAAAACCAATGGAGCTCCGCGGTGCTGGGCAGGAGCACAGGTCCACTAGAGACGCTGGGCCCTCAGGCCACCCCTCATGAAGTTTGTTTCTGATTGTTTGGTCAGAGACATTCACACCCAGTGGGCCCCTCTGGAGGTCATTATTTTGCGGGGGCTCTGGCGGTGCTCACTCCTGCTCCTCCTTGCACAAAGGAGCAGATACCAGTCGATGATGGGTTTGTGACCTTCTACGGCCCTGTCCAGCTCTCCTGGAGTAACTGCCTGTCTCCTGGAATCTCCCTCCATGCTCATGAGATTGTGCTGGGAGACACAGCAAACCTTCTGGCAATGGCACGTGATGATGCGCCATCCTGGAGGAGTTGGACTGCCTGTGCAACCCCTGTAGGGTCCAGGTATACGCCATACTTTAACAGTAGTGACAGCGACCCTAGCCAAATGCAAGACTGGTGAAAAATAATAGTCAGAAAAAGATGAGGAGTGGAATAAAATGTCAGTGGCCTCCACCTGTAAAACCATTCCCTGTTTTTGATGGTCGCCTTGTTGTTGCCCCTCTAGTGCACCTGTTGGTAATACTTCATTAACACCAAAGCAGCTGAAACTGATTAACACCCCCTGCTACTACCTGATCCAAATCACAGCCCAGAAGTTTAATTAACTTGACTATACTCTGATTACAATGTGTTCCCTAATTCTTTTTGAGTAGTGTAGTTTGTCTATGAACTTAAAACTGTGCTGCTCTGGTGAAAGTAAGAGTGTCTGATCACACAGCTGGAGCAACACAAACATGGCAACGCAGGAGAACGCATACTTGACTCCTGCTTTAACATCTCCACAATTTATACTTTGTAGAACAGCAAGAAGCACATTGACCAGCTTAGCTTCTTGTACTTCTGCATAGAAGCTGCTGCTTAATTTTAATTTCTGTACTGTGATAAGCTCAAATGAAACTTTTGTTTGTAGGTACCAGGTTTCACTTTACACAGTCAGCTTGGAGCTGTTGGAGGCTGATAGTCATTCAATCCAGGAGGACTTGAACGGAACTTGTGGAGGTTTCTCCCCTGCTCAGTGTGAGACTCAAACAATCCTTCCATGGGAAGAAGATCAAACATCCTTCTCGCAGGATGACTTCCTGCCGAAACCACAAAGACAAAAACAAGGTTAGGTTCAGTGAAACAAAGACTCAGTTAGACTTAGCTAAGCTCAGCTTGGCTAGAGTACCCAAATCTGGCAAACACTCTGGCCCCGAGGTAGTGACAGTCCATGGCTCAAATAGTCCTCAGTGATGAGTCAACCAGCCGCAGGTGTGTGAGAGGACCAACGAGAACAGGGCGCCACCTGGTGGTGGAGGCAGAGAAACACACAAAAACACAACCCACACAAACTGGATTCCTAACAGGAGCATTCTGCTTCATGTCCCGCCTTAGCTCAAATGGATTCTATAGGAGTAGTCCTAGGTTGATAATGTGCAGAACGAAAAGTGCTACACATAATCGGGCTGGCCAAGTTGAGCTTTTCCTACCTACCTCAATGTAAAATTGATATGCTGTTTTTTAATCACAAAGCACTATAATTGTTTTTCAGCATCTAAATGTTCAGGTTTATATACACCAATAAATTATTTGGCTTATTGTTATTTAGCTTTCTACAGTGAGGAAGGTCAGGAGTGGAAGGGAGGAGGGAGTGAAGCTGCAAGAGGTCAGACATGAGAAATTATGATGGATAATATTGTATATTATCTTGGAATCTTCAGAGCAAGCACACAATTTGAAATCATTTGAATTAAATCATTACGTTGTACAGTTTAGGTGGGCACACAGTAGATCCAATCATGTGCGCTTTTTTTGCACTGGGTTTTATTCAGAATAGAACCACTCTGTTATGCACAACTCTGAAATTCCTTAAAAAGAAAATGATAGACAAATCAAACCAATATTGTATGAGTTTTTGTCTTACAGCCATCCAGGGTGGACTTACACCAGCTTAAAATTATGGTTGAAATGTTACAGAATTAATGACAATTTTTTAACTCTTAAAGTTTGAAGAGAATTTTTTCTTGCAAGCACAAACTGTTCTGCTTAAACAACTCAACAAGATGGAAATACGGTATGTTTGCAGTGGGCACACATGCACACTAGGGTCAGTTTGCAACATTCAGAATAATTTGGCACTGACAAATGTTTACATACAACTTCCCTGCTCATTTGGAACTTAGCTATTTAAATTGCCAAGTTTTGATTTATAACTATTTATTTAATTATTTCATTATTTAAGTTGACTCTGTAAAGTACTTAGAGGCATTGTAATGCCAATTAGCACAATATAAAAATGTGAATTTAATTAGTTAATGATTCCTAAAAATGATATTAATTAATTAATAATTCCTAAAAATCAATGTCTTTAATGATCATTGAAACCTATGGAAACGTCAGAACTGTCTGAGATGCTGGAAGTTTTATCCATTAATTCTGCTCCTTTCAGACCTATGTGTAATAACAGGTACTTAACTATGTTGTTTGGACATATATAACATGTCTAAACATTGCTCTGTTATGTACAGGGCCAAACATCTGTTCGGGTAACTCTGTGGAGAGAAGCAGCAATAGGGAACCTTGAGATGGGAGCCTTTGTCAGGCTGACACACCTGAGGACGACATTTGATGCTGACAAGCATCACCCTACAGTCCACCGGGTTCAGCAAAGTCTACACTGTAAATTGTAATTTTGCACTTCAGTTATGTCAATATGTCATACTGAGTCAGTTTGGCAAGTATTTTATTGAGCTATTGTGATAACACAAATTTTTTCATTTAAAACTGCTCAATTACACAAAAAAGTAAAAAATGGAACTTCACATTGAGTGAATTCTGAAATGTTTTTGAACTGAACTATCTCTGCAGTTATGGGCATGTCTAATTTAAAACAAGGCTGCGTCATCACGTTTATCTGACTGTTGGAGACTGGGCAATGAGTGCAGGTAGAGAAAGAGACACTTTTTTCGCCTCTTCGCATTTTTTGCAGTTTTTTGGTCGTCATTCGCTATTAAGGTGAGTAATGTAACACATTTTGACATATTGAATAATAAAATTAGCTAACACTAAATAACAAGTACAAATAACCGAAAGCCTAGCTAGCTTATGTAGCTTAGCTTCTGGTGATAAGTCAGGGCACGCGGGTCCTGGTACACTCCCATTTTGACTGCAATTAGGAATCAAGTAACTTTAAGACATTTTTTCATTTTCTTTGCACATATTCCCTATTGGTAAAAGGTGCCATGTTGGTGCTGTTTTGTAATTGCGCTTGTACAAAAAAATTATAAAATAAACAGACCGCGGTATGGTTCTAGTACATGTGGTGTATATATTTTGTGAAATTAAAAGGCTAGGGGGAGCAGCTTCCGCTGGACTTCCTCGCGACAGGGTTCCTACAGCATAAGGCAAGTTAAATTCAAGACTTTTAAAAGACTTTAATGCCACTTAAAATAAAAAAAATTTAAGACCAAATTCACAAGAAACACAAGGAAAACTCCGCTATGCATACTTAACCCAAAGGTTTATTTTAACATAAACCACTGCAATAATGTTTCAAATTTTGAAAAGCTTCCCATACAGGAAGAAAGCTAAAAACACACAAATTATGGATATTCCGTTAAAATAAAATAAAAATAAAAATAAATCCACTGGACTTGGTTTTCTTATCAACCAAGTCCAGTGGATTTTTTTTTTTTTTTTTACTTTTACGGAATTACTATAACCTGGATAATGGAGAATCTTTATCAGATATATTTGAACTATTATTTAACTGAATTCACAAACTTTGTTTTAGCAGGGAACAAAAAATCAGTTTTAAAGCCACAACATAACCAGTGCTGTCTTTTTTGCAGCTATTTTTCTTTGTATGGTTTTCTTAGTATGTTTGATTTGGTGATAAGTGGAGGCGTTGCAGAGACAAGGGTGGAACTAAACTGAGAAATACCGGCTGTTTCTCTGTAAGTCTTTGTGTTTCGCGCTTCGCATGCGACTCCACTGCCTTAATTCCCATCGTTCTGAGCTTGAATCGCTTCTTGCACAAAATCCACTGAGCCTCATGTATGTTCCTGGTTTTAGCTATGGAGAAAACTCTTGGCTGGAGAAAATTTTGGTTACATTTACACTTGCTCATATTTTCCAGACAAAAAGTTACTGGCGCATCTCCCAAATGTCCTGGTTGCAACAACGCTTCTTTATTGGTTCCACTATCGGGACGGAACTAATAATGGCGAGCTGCTTTTTTATAAAAAAAATAAATTGTTGATTTTAACGCTTTATTTAGATTACAAAATAAATCGTATTTAAAAATAACTTCATTTATGATTTCAAAATAAAAGACCTGCCCAAGCCCCTAAATTTAAGACATTTAAAAACCAATTAAAGGAATAGTACACCCAAAACATGATTAGCCTTCATTTTCTACTCACCCCATGCTGAACAACACTCCGGAGTACTTTTGATATCTCAAATGCATCTGGAGATCTGGGAGGCTTCTTGCTGTCTACTACTGACATTCAAATGTATGGAGGTCTATAGGCCCGAGACTTAGAAAAGGTCCATAAAGGGTCACAAAACGGTGAAATAAATATTCCTCTTTTCTTTCGTCCAATGTATTTAAGTGTCCTGAGTGGGTGGCTTATCCAGAATTTTCGAAGCGAAGTCATTTAGAATGTTTTTAGAGCATAAACAGTAGTGTATAGGATTTCCTGAAGCTGGCACATGCTTGGCGCTGCATCACGGCCTTACGGAAACTGGCGAGACCAAACCAGCGCATTCAGCTGCGGCGGCAAAGAACTCCTGCTCTTCACTCCAACACTGAAGTCCATCCCAGACACATTTTCTTTCGATTGTTTCTTTCTTTTTGCACAGGTAAACAGCACATTTCTTCTTCTGCTAAGCTTGCATTAACGGCGAGAGCAGGCGGCTGAATCCTCGCACTTTCATCTGGTTTTGGGTGCCACGCGCTTCGCGTAGCGTCGTGAACGCGCGCGCTTTCAGGAAATCCTACACACTACTGTTTATGCTCTAAAACATTCTAAAGTGACTTACCGTTTTGAGTAAATTCTGGGCTTTCACCCACTCAGGACACTTGAATACATTGGACGAGCAGTATGGGAGGAATATTGACAATGTTTTTTGTGGACTTTTATGGACCTTTCTGTCTCGGGCACCATGGACCTCCATTATTTGAATGTCAGCAGACAGCAAGAAGCCTCCCAGATCTCCAGATGCATTTGAGATATCAAAAAAGTACTCCAGAGTGTTGTTCAGCATGGGGGTGAGTAGAAAATGAAGGCTAATCATGTTTTGGGTGTACTATTCCTTTAAGGCCTTTAGTTTTATTTTTGAAGACCAATGCCTTTAAGACTTTTATGACCCGGCTGGAACCCTGTCTCAACGCCGTGAACTGTGATCTCGCTTGTGCTTTGGCGGAGAGATATTTCAGAGCCCGGTTTGAGCCGCCAGGAACTCAATTCGGCGAGGGCGGTGAGACAACACGCACATGCTCAAAACGGATCTGGCACGCAAAAAATCTTCCTACTCCAACACTGTCGCCGCGCTGGCTTCGTCTCATTTCCTCGCGTGTGCTGGGATCCGTCTCTGCTCGCGCTTTCAACCGGCTCTCTGCGCACCCTTTGGTGCCCTCGCTAATTTTCCCAGGATCCTCCAAGCAACACTGATACTTGCTCCAACTTTCAAACTGCAAATGTGGCCACAGTTGGGGGGGTATAATTGTACAGTAAAAAATTAATAAATCTGTTAGTAAAATTTGTTATAAATTTTATTGGTGTAAAAATGTAAACGTGCTTGTCCTCAATGTCATGAATTCAATTTAGAACTAGTGACCAACAATACTTTATTTGACAACTCTTTATTTTTGCAGGCTACTGAAGATGAAGGAGTTTTCTGCAAAGGGAAGAAAGTTGGTCTGGTGATGGTGAAAGATGGAGAAGAGATGGTTGACATGTCTGTGGTCTTGGAGGAAGCGGTAGTCCTGACTGATCTTAAGGACATCCCAAGTGCTGTCGCCATGCTTATGGGTCTGCTCTAATGTCTGAAAATAGACTACCCTAAAAATGAGAAATACACCTTTGAGGTAATTCAGAAGGTGTTCATGAACATTGGCGGAGGGCAGTGTTCATCCCTTGTTCATGGCATGAGAAACAGACTTTTGCGGAAGACAATGTAAAACCTCAGTTGAGTTCGGATCTTTATTGTGGACTTTGGTTGATTCAGTTTTTCAGCATTGAATTAGATTCAGATTGATAAAAGGCTTGTTACAAATATGTAAATAGAAGTATATTGATAGTGGTATACAATATGTGGTAGTGTAACTTTAGATTTAGACTTAAAAAAAAAAAATGCTTTTTTTGCAATGTTCTGTGTTTACATGTTGTGTGCAAGCCAATGATAGGCTTGTTTAATTTGACCTGTAGGCTGCTATGGCCTGTTCGAGGTCCTTCTTTCTGAATGTTTTTTTTTACTTCAGACTAAATTGTTCTAAGCTTCAAAGTGGTTTATTCCATGCATGGAAAATAATTAATAAATGTTGCTCATTTAAAAAAATAATTTTTGAGCAAGTTTCATTGATTTTTATTATGGGGTAATCGGTAGATGCTGTGTTCATGTCAGTGTCTATACCTCAATTGGTTTAATCGGCAAATGTTGAAGATGAATCAGATTTAAGAGTTATAACAACTAATTGAAGTAGTTACATCAATTAATGAATTTATATTGATTTAATTCATATAAATATTAAAAATGAAATATATATATATAAGTGTTTAAACAACTGTTTCACTAGCTAAATGAACTACAAAGGCTTAATTAGTTCAATTAAGACAAATAGTTAAGATAAAAGGCATTTTCTAGCACAACTGACTACATCAAGCATTTATGTTAAAGTTTTAATGCAGATTAGCTTAACTCAAAGAAGAGTTTAAGTTGATTGAAAATGTTCTGTTAATAATCTAATAATGAAAATGTTCTGTTAATAATCTTTGACAGTTTAGGAAAATAACAAACACTGAGTCAACTATACTGTACACTTTTACTAGACTTAATCTAAAATTTTGAGGCAGCCCTTTGAAATATTTTTTTGAGTTAAATCAACATGTTACATTTAACAGTGTAGGTAAATCTGACATGAAACTCATAATACAATCTACAGTTCACAGATATAAACCAGATTAAAGGTTTTAGCTAAAGAGTGTTCAACCTTTCTTGCTATTGAAGTCACCGGTTGTAGGTAAAAATACTTTGAATATTTGTTTTTTCTAGAAATGATAAAACCCATTTTCTCTAAATTGCTTTAATCTCTACCTGTTCAACAATGAATTAGAAACAATATTTGAATTCAACAAAAGTATTTGTCAGAATCCTTAAGGAAATTGATTGAAACCTAATTTTAGATCAGAATCTAGTAGCTTTGCAGTTACAAGGAATTTCACTTGGTGTTGATGGTGCAGACAAATTATATGTACACAGAATCCATAACAATATACAATCTAAAACATACCATATAATATATGAAATATATAGTACATAGCTATATAGACTGTGCATTAATGTCATGCAGGAGGTCTGGAGATGCTATGTTGGTGTAGCTTGTAGGTCCTGAACGGGGGAGGGAGAGAGGCTGTATCATGGGGGTCTCTGGGTCTTGTTGAGAAGACTGGTAGCGGATTGGAAGAGACTTCCTGTGGCGTCAGGTGTTGGTCCTGATGGAGCGCAGCCTCCTGCCAGAGGGAAAAGTCTGAAATAGTTTGTGGCTCAGGTGCGAGGGATCAGCCACAATCTTCCCTGCAGGCCTCAGAGTCTTGGAGGCGTACAGGTCCTGGAGAGATGGAAGATTGTAGCCAATCACCTTCTCTGCAGACCAGATGACACGCTGCAGTTTACGCTTGTCCTTGGTGGTGGCGCCAGCGTATCAGATGGTGATGGAGGAGTAGAAGTGCACCATCATTGTCCTTGGCAGATTGAATTTTCTCAGCTTGCTCAGTAAGTACATCTTCTGCTGGGTTCTCTTAGTGAGGAGTTGATGTTCAAGCTCCACTTTGGGGAGATATAAGTCCCAGGAAGTAGAAAGACTCACATTGAGAACCAGAAAATAGAAATTTTGTCACAGGTTACGCCAAAAAATGACATAAAAACCAGGTTTACAAAATAAGGAGTAATAAGGACAAGGGTGGTGGAGGAGGAAACAGAGTAGGGTTCCATTACTTGTTTGGCATAAATCTAACTAAAGTGCTTTTGTCAACAGATGGTGAAAACCACAGAAGGAGGCTGAGGGGTGTTGAGGTGACTGGCGTGATGGAGGCAGGACAAAAAGGATTGCACAAATCCTGCTTTGCAAAGCGGGAGATAGATGCAATTTCAGGAGGAGCTGTGGGCACACAGCTAGAAGAACTTTTAAAAAACAGCTATTAGATTAACATAAAACTTAAAAACAAGATAGAAGAAATCAGGGCCGTGAAGGGGGGGAGCTATGAAGGGTAATTACTTCTGTCCCTGTGTCTCCCCCTACTTAAAACTGAAAAAAATTAATATTAATTCAATATAAATTCTTTTTTGTTTTATATTGAATGTATTATGTTTTATCTTTTTCAGTTTTAAGTAGGGGAGACGGGGACAGTTGCAAAGGGGACATTTGCAACATGTCTTTTTCTCAATTAGGAAAATAAGCTAGAGTGATGACACTCACACACTGCACCATGCTCCAGTTGGATACCCCCCCTTGCAGAGAAAAGACAAGGAGATTCCCTGAGCTGCTCAGGATTTATTGAAAAAAAATGTTTTTGAGGTATAGAAGTATTTATTTTTCATGAGCTTTGTTTTGTTAAACTGTTGTCATTGTTTTTTTGTGATTCAGCTCAAATTATATAGTTTAAATGAGTGATATGTTAACTGTAAGCTAGTATGGTTAGCATGTATCAAGGTCACCTTGATTAATAGCACTACAGGTTTTATCATTGCTGACAGGAGCGGACAGTTGCAACAACTGTGACAACTATTGTCCCATTACAACTGTCCCCGTACAATGCATACATATAAAAATAGACCACATAGTATTTTTAAACATTTTTCTATAAGTTTACATATAACATTTTCTATAAGTTTTAAATGTAATATAATTCGAGTGGTTGCGCGGAGAACCTGTTGATCTTATCCGAGATCATCAGGCACTCGAGGGGGGCCGGCTCCCCGCTGGCAGTGGTGTTTATTGACTTTGCGAAGGCCTTTGACTCCATAGCCCATGAGCACATCCTGTGTGCTCTGGGTGAACGCAGAGTAGACCAACACATTATTGAGCTTATCAAAGACTCATATGTGGACTGCGTCACTAGGGTGAGGTGCGTAAGTGGCCATACGTTACCAATTAACATGAATGTTGGAGTGAAGCAAGGTGACCCAATGTCCCCACTGCTCTTCAATTTGGCTATGGATGCCCTTATCCAAGCCCTCGAAACGGCCAGGTCTGGGCTACGCTGGGGCGATGAGACAATCGCCACGCTGGCCTTTGCTGATGATTTGGTTCTGGTGAGTGAGTCGACGGGGGGAATGAGGGGGAATCTCGGGATCTTGGAGAGATTCTGTCAGATGACTGGGCTTAGGGTTCAGCCCAAGAAGTGTCACGGGTTCTACATGGAGAAGGGCGTGGTGAACGACTGTGAAGCATGGGAGATCGGTGGAACACAGATCCACATGTTCCCCCCAGGTGAATCAGTTCGTTATCTGGGAGTCCAGGTAGGCCCTGGCCGCGGCATTGTAACTCCAGATCTTATTCCGACAGTCCAGACATGGATTGAAAGAATTTCGAAGGCCCCATTGAATCCCTCACAGCGGTTGAGGATTCTAAACTCATTTGCCATTCCGAGGGTCATTTACCAGGCCGATCTAGGCGGAGTGCAAGCAACCAGACTAGCCCAGCTTGATGGAGTGATTCGGAAAGCAGTGAAGCAATGGCTGCATTTGCCACAATCCACGTGCAATGGATTATTGTATTCACGGAGCCGCGACGGTGGACTGGGTGTGGTCAGGCTTGAAAAACTCATTCGATCGATTCAGTTGCGGCGAATGTACCATATGTCCAAGTCTCCTGACTATTGGACGCGTAACCTAACTCTGCGCGCTGTGCAGCAATCTGACTGGAAAGGAATGTGGGTCAAGACCGGTGGAGATCCAGACAGGGTGCCGGCAATGGGCACTGGGGAACCTGTCCGGGACGATTCAGGAAGTCCGCCAGTTTTCCCCGACTCGCGGCGTGGTGAGAGCTTGGCGTGGTCGGCACTGCAGGTCCAGGGTGTGGGTGCAGACCAGTTCAGAGGTGACATGATCAGTAATTCATGGCTTGCTGACCCCGGAGCTGTCGGGTTTAGGCAAAGACATTGGATTGCGGGACTCTCACTGAGGGCGGGGGTGTATCCCACCAGGGAGTTCCTGGCACGGGGACAGGACAAGTCAGGGGCAGCCTGCAGACGCTGCCAGGCCAGGTTGGAATCGTGTTCGCATATCTTGGGGCAGTGCGCCTACGTACAGCGGAGCAGGATTAGGAGGCACAACAAAGTGTGCGATCTTCTAGCCACAGAGGCAGAGCGATTCGGCTGGACGGCAGCTAGGGAGTTCTGAGTGGAAGACGCTGAGGGCAGCCTCAGAATCCCTGACCTAGTCTGCAAGAAGGGCGATATGGTTCTTGTTCTCGATGTGACTATTCGTTATGAGTTGGATGGCGACACTCTGACTCGAAGTATGTGTGTCATGTGTTCGCATGCATGCAGATGTCTGTGACCATTTGTTGGTGCAACTAAAAATATACAGTATTTATTTATATTAATTTTATATATTTTGTATATTTATTTAAATGTACTATATTTTTCTTTCTTTTCAGTCCAGCCCAGAGTGAGAAAGAGGGTCATAGACAGACAGTTTACGACAATTTGCAGGCTTCGCCGAAAACTCCCGTAAATTGTCAGAAATTGACGTGGACTTTCTTAGGCAGTGTTCCCCCCATGCCTCCCCCCATGGAATTCTAGGGGAGGCTTTAACATGTAAATGAACATGCTGTGAGCTATACAAATGCAAATCAGGGTTGCAGGGGGGGTTTTACTCCAAGTGACATTTTTCTAAAAGGTAAGAAAATCTCTGATACAAAGAGATCAGGCTCAGTATAGCCTCTTACATTTTAGCTTGAATTGATTTATTTAATTAAAGTATAGAGACCAAAACAGATCTTTAGCTGACAGAGCAATACATTTAGAGCAGTAATTATTTAAAAAAAAAATTGCATTTAAGATAAAAAATAAAATGTTGTCTGTCAATATGCTCAATTCACAATTACTTAAGTGGAAAAGTTTCAAGAAATGAGTCTGAGATGATTCACTTTATAACATGGCGCATTATCCTGTTGGAAGTAGCCATCAGAAGATTGGTACACTGTGGTCATAAGGTCCGGCCAGGTCAAGATCCGCAATTGCAATCGCACCAAACAGGAAAAAGAACATCGACAAATTCCGGTTCGTCAAATTAAAATATAGCAGCAACAGATCGGTGACTAGAAATTATAGCACAATTCTTATATATATATAAAAAAAAAAACTAACACCGTTTATTTAAATGATTGGATCCAAACTATTGGTTATTCACCAACGAGGAAGCAGATTTCTCATCTCCATCAAAATATTTATTTTATACCGAGGGACTTAAACTTTAATCAAATCCATTCAAAAGAAACTTCTTATTACAGGAATGAAAAGAGATGCTGAGTTTGGGAGTAGAGAACAAGTTCATTCAAAAAAAGCAGTTTTGAATTATCCTTATCCCCGTTACAAAAATCTACAAAAATATATATATATATTTGGGCAGAAACTGAACATATGCTGGATGATGGTGGGATTTTTTTAATATGTCATATTAAATTAAGCGCTCACAGGGTTCATACAGGAATGAGTGACTCTAATTTAATGCTATTTTAATGCTATTAGAAATGATTTTAATGCCATCAACAAGAACCATGTACACAAGTTATTAGTGTACATGAAATATGAAGGAGCTGTAAGCACAGTTCCATGACTCCGCGGAAACCCTGGTTCATCTCGCGCATGCTCTGTACGATCTCCAAGAACTCAGAGCGGCGCGGTGTGCAGCCACAGCGACTTTAAATATCAAAATGTAGGGTTACCTGCTGGAACAAGTGAAAGTGAAGGTGAGATATTTAGGTGTGTGGATGGACTATAAATTAAGTTTTGGAGTTCATATTCAGAAATTAATAGAAAAATGCAAAAAAGGAATAAATGTGTTAAGATGCTTGTCAGGAGCTGATTGGGGAGCAAGCTGTCAGTCTTTGAAGAGAATTTATTATGCAGTGATTAGGTCAAACATAGATTATGGTAGTATAGTTTATAGCTCTGCGAATAAAACCTTACTTAATAAGATAGAAGTTATACAAAATCAGGCTTTACGTATTTGTTGTGGAGCATTTAGATCATCTCCAGTAGTATCATTACTAGTTGAATTGGGAGAAATGCCACTTGAACAACGAAGGACTCAACTGAGAATGAGATATTGGGCTAGTGTAAAAGGACATGAAGAAAATCATCCAGGCAGACTTCTTCTGAAAGATTGTTGGGAATATGAATATAACGAAATAAAAAGCTTTGGATGGGTAGTAAAGAAAGAGGCAAGCAGTTTGAATTTGAAAGATTATGTAATAACCCCAACTGTTCCAATACCGGCAATTCCCCCTTGGATGTTTTCTACACCAGTGATCGATTTACAAATACAAAAAATAATGAATCACCAACTGATATCATAGTACAAGAACATTTAAGTAAAGAATATTATTCATTTCTACAGGTATATACAGATGGGTCTAAGGAGCCAGAGTCTGAAAGAACAGCAGCAGCAGTATACATTCCGACATTCAAAATAAAAATTG
>JAGKQL010000026.1:5465893-5481424 GCA_018398635.1 Cyprinodon brontotheroides
CATTTACCCATATACTAATGTCAACCAATATTAACTTCACTATACAAGCTGTACATCTGGGCTGTAGTTACTCTGTGTTGCCCATTTCATGTATTTAATCCGGGGCTGAAACAATCATATTAATGGATTATTTAAATAATTTTCCACTAATTTAGTAATTGATTAATTGTTAACTGGAGCTTAGGGCCACTAAAATGTGCCTTTAGCCCACAGAGCATTTAGAGCAGGAGTTATGCCTAGATTGTAAAGAATTGATATTGATATATGCGTGCTGCGTCATTTATCAATGACACAGCACAGAGGCAAGCATTCCAACTTCTGCATTTGTGTTTGAAGTAAAGCAGCTGGAGTCTAACTCCTCACTCCTCATTCAGAGGGAGGCTGCTTCGCTTCCTCCTGCTTCGCACTCAGCATTTGTTCTGAAAAAAATAATGCAACCACTTTGGACATTTACTTAATCATATTTAGTTACTTCAACAGAATTGTTTCATGATAGCAGCAACGGTGGAAGAGTTATGTTAAGTCAAAAAACGGGTCCTTTGTCCCCGTTCAGAGCTGCACTCAGTGTGTTAGCTACGGCTATTCAGAGAACATGTGAGATGAGGCCTCATGAGGCTCCATGTGAACATGTCGCCCCCAGTGGTGGAGTGCAGAATTACAGTTAATAATAAAAACAATGATTTCTTTTCAATTGTTTTTCTTTTTTCCCCTTTTAAGTTCCTTTGAAATTGTTCATTGTTAGTGTTTATAATAAAATCCTTTGTAATTTTAGTGTAAAAATTCTCAGAACAATTATTTAAGGTGCACAGTTTTTCTGCCATTTTAGTGAAATAAACTCAAGCAGACAGTGAAAGTGTGTGCAAATTGGGCAACGATGTAGTAGTTAAAAGCCTTCTGTTTTTGTGGCAGTAGCGTGGAAGAATAAATAAATAATTAAACAACAAAATAATATTACGAAATAACTATGTACAATTAAAACTTTTTTATTAATTTTAATTAATTAATGAATTGCAACATCCCTGGCAGTTTTTCAACAGCGATTTTCAACCCCAGTTATAGGTATTAACTCCATCTACACATGTTCCCCAGGTTTAAAATTGATTTACAATCATTAATTCATTAATTCCTGACAGGATCCTGCTGCTGCGTGGGCTGCTCTCCTCCTGTGACTGTTATAGCCTAACCCAATACAAGCCCATACTCCACCTTAGCGCAGTCCAGAGCCTGCATCTTCAAAGCCTGCTGTTGCTGCTTGGGCTGCTCTACAGCTCATGATTAATTAATATTAATTAATGTAGGTGTTAACTCTGTCCACACATTTTCCCCAAGTTACGATTCTGTTTCTTCTGGTTTGGCTGCTGTCATCCTGTGATGACCAAACATAGTGGCTGGGGGGTGGGGTCCTGGGAAGGACTGACCTATTCACCCTTGCTAGAGGTAGGAGTGTACTTGCTTTCACTGCGTTCTCATCACGACCCGCCAAACAAGCATCGAAACCTATTAATGGATGTAGATTTAGTAAACAGATGACACTTCACACCAAATCATCCATTTAACCATTTATTAACTGGAACACACACAAAACAGTTTACGATACTTTTCAGTCGACATTTTACAGAATTTTGGCAATAAGCCTCCTGTAGGCTTTCACAGTGTTTATAGTGAGCATCAGTGCTCTCTTAGATAGTGTCCTTGCAACCCTCGATACACCAGTCTTTGAAAATCCCATTTTCACAAAAAGTCTCTCATTCCTTGGGTCCCACTGCCCCCTAAGGCTTCTCCTTAAACCACCGACTTAAGGTCGTAGGCGTTTGCACCATATTTGTTCGGAGTTTAAGGGCTAAAATATACTCCAACTCAGTCATTGGCTTCTTGTTTACCAGCCATTTATTGCTGATGGGGTCGTTTTCAAATACCCCAACCCCTCTGCCCTGACCCCTGAGGGCTTTCCATCTCTGTAGTTCCATCTGTCTCCATGCCCTACTCGAGATGGTATTTGGATTTGGCTCTCCATCCCACTCCGATATTTCTTTACTCCTGCCTTCAAGCCTGTGTCTGCGCCACAGGTTTTTAATAATTTTGGGTGAAATTATCTTGTTGGCCACAATCCGAGTTGTTTCATCCTCCGATCTCTTTAATCCTAGAACTCTCCTCAATTGAGTCATCGGGATATTGCATTGCAATCTGGGTATGCCCATTCCGCCATCTCGTTTTCTTGCGTATATCAGCCCATCTGCCATGGATGGGTCCAAATGAAGCTAGTCTTTGATCCTGGCTCGGATGATAGTGTCAGCCTTACTAGGGCACCATTTCCCACCATCCCCATGTCCGCTTCATAGAGCACCCTGGGAACGGTGTATACTTGCAGCAGATGGACTTTCTATGAGGGTTTCAATGGAGCATTAGAAGTACAACCCAGCATGTCTTCCACTTTGCTGGGTAGGTCTGGTGGCAGTAGAACCTTGCATGGATTTACCTGGACCCCCAAGTATTTAAAGCTGTCTCCAGGTCCAATAACTGGAAGCTCTCCACCCTGAACTTTCCAAGGGTCACCACCATTTAGCACCAGGGACCGCTTGCCCTTTTTACTCCATATGAATCCCCCACACTTCTTGATATTGATGTAAAGTCCAACGTTCTGAAGGTACTCCTCTAGTATCCAGGAATTGCTGATAATCACTAGGTCATCGGCGTAAGCCAACGAGGTAATTTTGTGGCCCGAAACCACAAATCCTTTGCCGCATCTATCCAGCTTCCTGATCAGTGGGTCAATTGCCAAGTTAAATAGCAGGGGCGACAAGGGATGGCCCTGTTTCACCCCCGATTTCATGTGTATTCTCCTTGATACACTTCCTGCCGAGCTTACTGTTGTATACGCCTCGGTATAGGTGCTTTGGATGAACGCCTTTATCGTTTCTTCGACTCCTCTTCCACTCAACATCGCTTCGATGAGTTTATGTGGTACTGAGTCAAATGCCCTTGCTAGATTGATGAACAACATCATGTGTGGGATACGGATGAACAATCCGCATCCCACACCTTCAATGCTTCAACCTGCACCTTGTCCGGACCGGCGGTCGTATTCACTTTTATCCTATTCCTTGCCTCCACGACTTCATTCTTTGTGATCGGCATTACTAAGAATCCATTCTCCGCTCTGGGAAGCAACCCAAATTCACCCAGGGATTTGAATCCGTCTTCCGCTTCCCAGATCCCTTTGTAGGTTGCTTCAACATTTCCAATTGGGATCTCACAACCTACTTCCTCCATCTTGTCCAGTATTAGCACCGCTGCCTTAGCCTTGTCCTTATTGTATAGCTGTTGTAGCCATCTATATCATTAAGCCCAAAATGCGTCTCCCGACCCATCCTCTCTGCGTGTGTCTCACAGGAGTGACGTCCACCGCGTTGATCATGCCCTCCAGTCTTTTCAGGATTAGTTCAGTGATGGGCCTACTCCCCACCGCATCCGCAGAGCCGATCCGTTCCTCCGTCCGCACAATCTTCCTTCTGGGAGTGCTTGCCACTTCTCCTTCTCCCGTTCTCTTGCTGGAGGGTACACTCATCATGATCGGCCTACCTGCGGAAGACAGGATAGGTTAGCAACCCCACCATAACTGGCCACACCTGCGAATGCCAACTCGGTTAGTCACATCATCCCCATTTCAACCTCAAGAGGACAGGTCGGGTTAGTAACCCCACCATAACTGGCCACACCTGCGAATGCCAAACCGGTTAGTCACATCATCCTGCTATAACCTTAAGAAGGCAGGTAAGTGAGCAGCCCCACCATAACTGCCCACACCTGCTAAAGCCAAACTGGTTAGTCATATCACCCCTGTTACTGCCAAGCCCGTTCCCTTGGCTGTGGTTTCGCTGGATGGGGGTTAGGGACAGTGAATCTCGTTCATCCATTCATGTGCGTCACTAATTAGATGACGAGGCATTTGGCTACGGAGGCAGGTCAAGACCCACTTTCCGTATTATAGTGTACGTGACGTGGCCATCGGAATGCTACGCATGATTTATTGTAATCATCACGAGACCCCACCGACCCGTGCAATTCCAGGTCCACCGCAGCCCGGGGGATGCACGCAACCCTTATTCGTCTGGCTTATGCAGAAAGTCCCGCAGCATGTCGAGTGAGTACAACAGGGCTCTCCGGCTCACCAGGCGAGCAAACGCCCTTCTCCGGCCAACAGGTATTCCCAACTTTGTCAACACTGTGTTGTTGCATGCAGGCCACTTGCCCTGATTGGGAAACCCATAACTTTCTGTGCAATCTGTGCTGCCACTGGTTGGTAGTGAGCCACTTTTTCCGATGCAGCTCAAGTCAGAGTGTCGCCATCCAACTCATAACGAATAGCCACAGCGAGAACAAGAACCGTATCACCCTTCTTGCAGACTAGGTCGGGGATTCTGAGGCTGCCCTCAGCGTCTTCCACTCGGAACTCCCTAGCTGCCGTCCAGCCGAACCGCTCTGCCTCTGTGGCTAGAAGATTGCACACCTTGTTGTGCCTCCTAATCCTGCTCTGCTGTACGTAGGCGCACTGCCCCAAGATATGCGAACACGATTCCAACCTGGCCTGGCAGCTCCTGCAGGCTGCCCCTGGTGGGATACACCCCCGCCCTTAGTGACAGTCCCGCAATCCAATGTCTTTGCCTAAACCGGTCCCAGGTCAGCAAGCCATGAATTACTGATCATGTCACCTCTGAACTGGTCTGCACACACACCCTTGACCTGCAGTGCCGACCACGCCAAGCTCTCACCGCGCCGGCAGTCGGGGAAAACTGGTGGACTTCCTGCATCGTCCCGGACAGGTTCTCCAGTGCCCATTGCAGGCACCCTGTCAGGATCTCCACCGGCCTTGACCCACATTCCTTTCCAGTCAGATTGCTGCACAGCGTGCAGAGTTAGGTTACGCGTCCAATAGTCAGGAGACTTGGACATTCGGTACATTCGCCGCAACTGAATCGATGGAATGAGCTTTTCAAGCCTGAACACACCCAGTCCGCCGTCGCGGCTCCGTGAATACAATAACCCATTGCACATGGATTGTGGCAAATGCAGCCATTGCTTCACCACTTTCCGAATCACTCCATCAAGCTGGGCAAGTCTGGTTGCTTGCACTCCGCCTAGATCAGCCTGGTAAATGACCCTCGGAATGGCAAATGAGTTTAGAATCCTCAACCACTGTGAGGGCTTCAATGGGGCCTTCGAAATTCTTTCAATCCATGTCTGGACTGTCGGAATAAGATCTGGAGTTACAATGCCGCGGCCAGGGCCTACCTGGACTCCCAGATAACGAACTGATTCACCTGGGGGGAGATTCCCCCTCATTCCCCCAGTCGACTCACTCACCAGAACCAAATCATCAGCAAAGGCTAGCGTGGCGATCGTCTCGTCGCCCCCGCGTAGCCCAGACCTGGCCGTTTCGAGGGCTTGGATAGGGCATCCATAGCCAAATTGAAGAGCAGTGGGGACATTGGGTCACCTTGCTTCACTCCAACATTCATGTGAATTGGTAGCGTATGGCCACTTACGCACCTCACCCTAGTGACGCAGTCCACATATGAGTCTTTGATAAGCTCAATAACGTGTTGGTCTACTCCGCGTTCACCCAGAGCACACAGGATGTGCTCATGGGCTATGGAGTCAAAGGCCTTCGCAAAGTCAATAAACACCACTGCCAGGAGGGAGCCGGTCTCCCTCAAGAGCCTGATGATCTCGGATAAGATCAACAGGTTCTTGGCGCAACCACTCGAACCGACCAGAAACCCGCATTGCCGGGGATGCAAAGGACAGGCTCACGTTAGCCTCATCGCCATGATCCTCGTGAACAGCCGCAGAACCAGGGAACCAATTGTGACAGGGCGCCAGTCGTTGACGTCCTGCGACGCATCAGTAGTCTTCGGCAACAGTGTTGTTCGACACACCTTGAAGGCCCGGGGAATAACTCCACGGATCAACCACGTCGTGTACAGCCGTCCTAGTTGTTCACCCCTAGGGTCCCAGTCCAGCAGTGCCTTCTTGCTGATCCTGTCTTGGCCCAGGGCCTTGCCATTATCCATTTTGGTTAGGTTTTCTATCACCTCCGCTGCCAGTATAGGATTATAGAACTCCGAGGTATCGGAGGTTACGCCAGTACAGAATCCCCAAGCCCGTGGAACTCCCCTACAGTCTCCCATCTTCCACGAAACGCTTCGTAGACCTGGTCTAACAGCAGGGTACATTCCTGATTCTCGGCACATCGAGGATCTGTGCCGCGAATCTAGCTTGATCCCACGAGTACCAGTATTGGTGCTCTCGGTAATCTCGCTTACACTGGGCAAGCCACCTTACCCATCCCATTGCCTGGGTTTGATCCCGCCTGGTCTCATGTGGTATGTTCGGCAGTTCCACTTTCCTTCCCAACTTGGAGATGTCTAACGCAGAGGTCTCGATCAGTGAAGGATCCCGATCAACGTCCCTAACCAAAGCAGTGATAGTTACTACCGCCATTTATCCGCGCTTCCTTGAATTTCTTCACTTTGACATTCAGAGCACTAGGCAGAAATCACATCGCGTCAACACCCACCGCGGGCCCTCGCGATGCTTTGTTTTAATTAAACAGTCGGATTCCCCTGGTCCGCACCAGTTCTAAGTCAGATGCTATGCGCCAGCCGAGGCCACCCGCCCGAGGCTCCGCGCGAACGAGTTCCGGGTATGGGCCCGACGCTCCAGCGCCAATCTATTTTCAGGGCTAGTCGATTCAGCAACATTGGTTACATCTGTAGAGCTAAATCAATTTCACATCCAGGAAATGGGTTGGAAATGGATTGGAAACGGATTGGCCACCGTCCTGCTGTCTATATCAACCAACACCTTTCCTGGGGTCTGATGAGCGTCAGCATCGGGCGCCTTAACCCAGCGTTCAGTTCATCCCGCAGCGCCAGTTCTGCTTACCAAAAGTGGCCCACTGGGGGGCTCGCATTCCACGCCCGGCTCCGAGCCAACGAGGCTTCTAGGCTGGCTGCCCATCGGCTGCCCTCTAGGTGGTGGGTGGTCATCAGGCTGTCTTCTAGGGGTCATCATGGATCTGCTCCACCCCGGTGGTACGGTGCCTGGCCCCTCTGCTGGATCATCTGGCTGCCTATTGGGAATATTGGTGCCTGTGTCTACATCTACTTGTGTGCCTACCGACGCATGTGCAGTGTTTCCTCCTCTATTTACGTGTTCCTGCCACTCCTCCGCGGGTATGGGGTATACATTAAAATAACCTCCGCCATTCACAATGGTGTGCATTTGGAGACATAGCATGGTATAATCGTGCTATACAAAACGGAAAAATCATTTCAGCTGGTTTTTGTACTACCGGAGGGAGGGAGAAAGTACTCATTACTTCATTTATTGAGGAGGTTAGTGCTTTGGGGCATATTTTTCTGTCTTCTGTCCATGAACTTAAACCTGCGGCCATATGCATGGCACAGTGAGCGAAGCACTCTGACATTTCTGGGCAGTCACCTATTTTACTGTCAGGTATAATCTGAAGGGCTGGTAATTTTTTAGCATTATAGCAGGCTATACAATCATCTTTAGGGCGTTTTTTAGCTTTAAACACTGTCTGAACAGAGAACTGTATCCATTGTTGAAATATATTTGATTCCCATTGCGACGTTTTTAATTTACTTAGGTCCCTTTTCTGTCTTTTGTTTATTAGTTTTACTACTCTATGCGCTCTTTCTATTGTCATTATTTGTTTTGTTGGTATGTTTTGGCATATGATCATATCCTTTGGTTTGCACATGCATTAATGATTTATTCTCCCCACCGTTATTGCTGATTATCCCCTGGTTAGTAGCTAGTGTTATCATTGCTAGTGCACATGTTTCTGTTTGACCCTGTAAATGTGAGTTTGCATTGTTAATGGTGAGCTTAATAAGCCCACTTTTTTCAGGCAATCATCAATCCGGTGAAGAAATAGAAATAAAGTAAATAGAGATCACAGATCTGTAGTTACTAGTTTGTCAGCTCTGTGCTGCCATAGACAAAATGTCTGCCTACATTAATGCAAGATCTGCTCCTGAAATCTGATCTGTTATACATGTCTGTAAATGCTTGCAACTTAAGTCCAATTTTCCACTTATGGTTAACACATTGTATAAATTAAAACAATCATGAAAGTTATGCAAAAAGTCATTTAATTATCAGCGGTCACAGAATCCAATCATAGACCATCAGACATAGAAGCCAAGATAGAAGCCAATAAAATCAGAGCTTTAAGTATTTGCAGTCACTGAATCTGATCACAGAATCAAAGTGCAGAAAGAGGAGAAAAAAGAAGCTGATGGAAATGATCAGAAGCTTAACTTCATATTGTTGAAGACACTGGAAGGAATGCAATAAATCTTTTTTTTTTTTAATACCAACAGCTTATAGTACTTAAAACTGAAAAATTATTAATTCAATATAAATAATTTTTTGTTTTATATTGAATGCATATTTTTTTCAGTTTTAAGTACAAAAAAATAATTTAAGAGACAGAAAGAAGCTGATTGAAATGTTCAGAAGCTTAAAGTCATATTGTTTAAAACACCGGACAAAGAAATGCAATAAATCTTTTTTAAACAATAACAACAGCTTATAGTACTTAAAACTGAAAAAAATATACATTCAATATAAAACAAAAAAGAATTTATATTGAATTAATATTAATTTTTTCAGTTTTAAGTACAACAAAAGAATTCTAGAAGTTATTAAATAAAAGGTTGGATTTATTGGCACAGCTTGGTGATGGTCTTGCCATCAATTTCTGCCATCAACTTCAGAGTTCCTTGTTTCAATGATTCCTCAAAGGGTTCAGAGTTTCCCAGCGATTTCTAAGATGCTTCCATCCTCCAGAAGAATCTCAGTGATGTCTGGCGTAGACTCCTTCTCCATAGCCATAGTTTTTTTTTTACGTAAAACATGGCCACTAACCATAAATATGAAGATGGAAGAATGACCACATTGCTTAACTAGTTTGTAGCAAAAACGTGGAATGAAATACTCTAATTACATGAAAGTAATTGCAAAATGTTCTTTTAGAAAGAAGTTAATCTTGCCTTTCCTTAATTACATTTTAAACACTCATTTCATTTCATCATTTATTGACCTGTCATATAAACCTGGGCCCTGGGTGAGGACACTCATCTCCTGGCTGCTCTGCCTGCGATTAAACCTACAATCACAAATTGTCATCATTATGTTTTGCTGCAACATATTTGTTTCAGATTTTAGTGTGAAACCTATTGTATTTACCACTGGATAAGAGTCCTCTGGTTCAGGAGGAATTGCTGCAGACAGGTGGCCTCCATCAGGGAGTGGCAGTTTAGCACCAGTTCTCTGCTGCGGAGGTAGTGGCTCAGCACTTTGGTCCACAGAGGAAGCCAGACAGACTGCAGCGAGCACAGGTTGATGCACATGTCCTCCACTAAGCAGCTGGTGCTGGACCACTGGGATAGACCCCTGAATGACCCATCAGGCACCTCTTCACACTGTCCACACCTGGGGTCACTCCAGTGTTCCTGGGGGCCTTGAAGGGACCATGGGCCAGTTTGGTTATGTGTCTGAGCTGATAGTGGATCCTCCTCTTGTCCCCATCAGGAAGAGCAGACCGCAGGAACATGACCTCTGTGACCTGCTTCTGGTCCAGGTACAGAGCCTGAGGGAGGGACACCAGGTACACAGCCAAATCCTGCACCTTATCCCAGCTGGGGATGCCATCGGGTCCAAGAGCTACAGACTGCAAGAGAGCATTAGAATACAAACACAAGCATAATTAAAGGAATAGTACACCCAAAACATGATTAGCCTTCATTTTCTACTCACCCCATGCTGAACAAAACTCTGGGGTACTTTTTGATATCTCAAATGCATCTGGAGATCTGGGGAGGCTTCTTGCTGTCTGCTGACATTCAATTAATGGAGGTCTATGGTGCCGAGACAAGAAAGGTCCATAAAAGTCCACAAAAGCGTGTCAATATTCCTCCATACTGCTGCGTCCAATGTAATCCAAGTGTCCTGAGTGGGTAGCATCAGAATTTACTCGAAACGAAGTGATTTAGAAGCGTTTTAGAGCTTAAACAGTAGTGTATAGGATTTTCCTAATAAGCGCCCCCATCTTGGCGGCTCCGCGATTCTCACCGGAAGCGGCAGACCAAACCAGCGCATTCAGCTCGGCAAAGAACTCATGCTCTTCCTCAACACTGAAGTCCTCAGACATTTTTCTTTTCGTTGTTTCTTTCTTTGCACAGGTAAACAACACATTTCTTCTTCTAACGGCTTGCATTATCGGCAGAGCAGGCGCTGAATGCGCACTTTCTTCTGGTTTGGTCTGCGGCTTCCGTAGCGTCATGAGCGCGCGTGCGAACGCGCTTTTAGGAAATCTATACACTACTGTTTAGGAAACAAACGTTCTAAATGACTTCGTTTCGAGTAAATTCTGGATATGCTACTCAGGACACTTGGATTATTGGACGAGCAGTATGGAGGAATATTGATTGCATTTTTGTGGACTTTATGAACTTTGCTTTCTGTCTCGTCACCTATACACTCCGATATTTTGATGTCAGCGAACTGCAAGAAAACTCCCAGATCTCCAGATGCATTTGACATATCAAAAAAGTACTCCAGAAGTTTGTTCAGCATGAAGGCGAGCATGAAATGAAGGCTAATCATGTTTTGGGTGTACTATTCTCTTTAAAATCATTGTGTCAGATTACGAGACATGAGGGAATGTGGCTCTGCGGGTAAGTGAAGTAGACTACTTACAGGAGGCGGTCTGCAGCAATGCAGCCAGCTGATGTTGCAGTACCACAGAATCCACTTGATTGTGCAGGGAGGCAGTGGAGGCTAACCCCTGAAATCCCACATACTCCGTCAGCGCTCCACTCCGGGCCCGGCCGCCCCGCCAAGCTCCAGACCGCCTGCGCAAAGCAAAGCCTACAGCCACCGCTATTGGTCCCGTCCGCTCCGCTCGGAGTTCCTTGGAGATCGTAGAGAGCATGCGCGAGTATGAACCAATGTCTTCGGCGGATCATTTAAAATAATTACAATTCATTCATTTTTCTTTTAAACATGGCCTTAATTGGCACTAAAATTATTTAAATATGTTTATCGAAGTATATCTAATTCTTAATAAAAAATGCTTATAAAAACATTTTCGCGTCCGATATATATTATCTCACTATTAATTTGGCGTGGAACTGATCATAAATGTTCGGAAAGGAAGCTCTAGGTCGCAGAAAAAGCTAGAGAATATATATATATACGTATATATATGTGTGTGTGTGTGTTTACATATTTTATACAAGAGTCATGGAACTGTGCTTTTCTACAGTTCTTCATATATTTCATGTACACGGCCAACTTGTACATGGTTCTTTTTGGATGGCACATTAAAATCATTTCTAATAGCATTAAAGTAGCATTAAATTAGAGTCACTCATTCCTGTATGAACCCTGTGAACACTTAATTTAATATGACATATTAAAAAAATCCCACCATCATCCAACATATGTTCAGCTTTCTGCCCAAATATATAAATATGAAGCGGAAGTTCAATTGAAGAAAACTCTGACTTACCTCCATCCAATCAGAAGCTGATCCGCCTCTGGTTTAGCCATTCAGCTGCTTAACTACCTGCACCATCAAGCCCACCCAGCGCCCTGTTTCCACCTTTAAACCTCAAAATCATCCCAGCCGCCATCCTGCAATCGCAGAATGTCGGATTTCGACCAGACCCACAATTCATTCTTTTTTCCCTGCTCGAGAAGCTCCCCGTCTAGTCAGCCTCACCTCCCTTCTTCTCGCGCTACACTCCAAGGGTATATTGCCAGGTCTCACCTAGACTCTGCTCAGATGTCTCAACTAGCCTCCTGCTGGCCTCCTCGTGTTTCATCCCCTCGCCTTCCGCTTTCTCAATCTGCTCCAAACCTGGGCCAAGAAAAGACATGCAAGTCCTCCCGCTTCCCTCGCCAGGCGCAGAAGGCCTCCCAGTTCTGTCCCAGCAGCAGCCACCGGGCACACCCGCCTCTTTCATCGCTTTCGATGCAGCCTTGGACCTTTCTTCAGCTCCCTGATTCATAGCAGCTCCCCCGTCTAGTCCTTCTGGCGTTTAACAGCTCTCAGCCTCCCTCCGCTCCACCGGACTCTCTCACTCAATCCGTTTGACACTGTCCGCACGCTCCAAACTTGGAATCCCTGCACTGCCACGTCATCCCTGCCGCTGTCTGCTCAGACGGACCTCCCCCTCCCCTCATTCACATCAGGGAACACCCGCCGGGCCAGCAGGTCGCATCAGCAGGTGACGTCACAGTTTTCCTTAAATCATCCGATCTCCGTCTACCAGAGATCTTTCTATTGGCCAATTTTTGGCCGCATTCAGCATCTATCGCGATTACTCAGAGCTTCTGCGGAGGCCCATCCGAATCCGGCCAGCAGGCTCCATCAGCAGGCAGGACGCCACAGTTTTCCTTAAATCATCCGACTGGCCTACCAGAGATCTTTTCTATTGGCTAATTTTTGGTCAAGATTCAGCATCTATTCATTACCAGGAGCTTCTGGCGAGGCTCCATCCGGAATCAGTCTGTCGACATTATCTATCTCCTGACAGTACCCTTACTTGATGCCAACCGCGGGTTTTGGGGGTTCTTCAGGACAGGTGGTTCAAGGGTTCATGGCCTCTTTATTCACACCCAATTATCTGCTTGTGAGGGTCTACGCTTAGCTAGCTTTGCCATCGTGGGGCTTTTGGGAAGGAAGATAGGCGTCAGCCCACTGCGATAACATCGTAGCAGTTGATGCCACTAATAGGTCATTTTTCCCTCCCCAGTCCCTCCTCATGCCCTTTCATCAGAAGCATCACCTGGCAGCAGTCACTAACATTTCATCAGCTCAGCGCGTCATGTTTCAGGCATTCTAAGCACTTTTCATTTCGCCAAGGGTTACCCTACGTTCGCTCATGGTTCCTTCATCACCTCAGGATACTCTTAGAATCCTGTGGCCTAGTAGGTAATCTGGGCATTCGTTCTGGACCGAGCAGCTGCATCGCAGCTACTCGCAGGGTTTCTGAGGCTTTCCTCAGCTCTGGGCCGATAGTTCATCAGCCTGTACCTCATTCATCCGCCCAGAACTCTCACCAATTCTCGCAGCTCAGCGCTCTCTGCCTCTAGGTAACTCTATTACAAATACTGGTGGTGGTTCAACTCATTCTCATAATTTTCTGACCTAATCACGACCATCCTCTAACTCATTTTTCTACTCCCACTCCTTATCAGTTTTCTTCATTATTCCCTGCTTCATGCAGTCTTCCATGCTGTCTCCTTGCTATATTCATGCTGTCTTCATTCTGGCTTGCATTCATGCAATCTCACCTTTATGTCAGGCATTTACGTGCATTCTCCCGTGTGTCCACGTCACGTCTGGTCTGTATCTCGTCATGCATCCTTTACGCTATTTTGCTTGCATTTCCAATGCGACCAACCTTGCACCATGTCTGCGTATGCGTCATGTGTCTGTATCCCGTCATGTTACATGGTTCTATATGGACTCATCCCAAGAAGATTCATTTTCTGTGACTCATCCGCAAAGATTCATTACTATCAGACTCATCCGCTATAAGATTCATCATCATCGCCATCATAATGGGATTCATCGTCATCATCATCATCATCATCGCCATCATCATCCTCATTCGCAGGATTCATCATCATCATCATCCGCAGGATTCATCCTCATTATCGTCATCCGCGAAGTTTCATCATCATCATCATCCAAGTATAGGCATCATCATCATCATCGTCATCATCATTATCGTCATCCGATTCATCATCATCGTCATCATCATCATCGTCATCCGCAGGATTCATCGTCATCCGCAGGATTCACCGCCGTCGTCATCATCATCATCGTCATTCGCAGGATTCATCATCACCATCATCGTCATCCGCAAGATTCATCGTTATCATCGTCATCATCATCGTCATCATGGGATTCATCATCATCATCGTCATCCGCAGGATTCATCATCATCATCATCGTCATCCGCAAGATTCATCGTTATTATCGTTGTCATCATCATCATCATCATGGGTAAGTCATCATCATCGTCATGGGTAAGTCATCATCATCATCATCATCATCATCATCATCGGTAAGTTTTCGGCGTCAACCGTGGTCGCCATCCTCATCAACAACCTGGCTCGGTAAGTTGTTTGCAAACCTTCTCAGCATTTCATTTGCATTACGCATTCTCTTTATTCCTGTCCCTAGCCGGTATCCTCGACCTCGGCTTTTGGGGAACATCCCTATTCACATTCATCTACTCATGCATGTTAAAGCATAATTCAGCATGAATGTTCCTGCCTTGCGGTCTGAGCGCCAAAGACTATACACTTTATTATCAATAAATTATTCTAATTATCTTTTCTCTCTGTGTGAGTTTTTCAGGATTGAAATGAAGCTCTAGCGGAAGTTCAATTGAAGAAACTCTGACTTACCTCCATCAATCAGAAGCTTCTACATCCGCCTCTCTGAAGCGAGCCAATCAGCTTGCAACTGTACTCCACCACGAAGCCCAATCAGCATCCTGCTTCCACTTTATAAACTCCCTCAAATCTCACCACAGCCGCTATCCTGCTAATCGCAATGTCGGATTTCGATTCAGATGACAATTCACCCACCTCCATCCCCTTCTCCGCCATCACGAGCTGAATCGTCCTTCATGACTGCTTAACTTCACCTCCAACCTCATCAGAGTATTAATCCCAGTTGTCACCATCCCTCGCCTCTTATCGCGGTAAGATGGTCCCGTGCAGAGCACTGCCCAGTGCTGGAGTCTCTTAAAGCCTCATGCCAAGTGCAGGTTTCCTTCCCAAAGCAGAGTTTTTCCTCCCACTGTCGCTTCTGGCTTGCTCATTTCCATGGATAGTTCACGGTATTTGCACCCACCCAGCAGGACCTCTATATCCCTAGTCTGAGTGAAGCCCCGGCGTCAGCTCCCTTGGCTCCCTCAGTCTTCTAGTCCCACAATTCTGCCCACCAGATCACCTTGTCAACTACAGCCTCGAGATCAAACCTCACCTCACCAGTTTCAGGGCTTTTGGGGGAACATCCCTATTTACATTCATCTACTCATGCATGTTAAAGCATAATCCAGCATTTTCCTGACGAGGTCTGAGCACCAAAGACTATACTTTCTTATCAATAAATTCCTTCTAATTATCTTTTTCTCTCTCTGTGTGACTCCTTTTCAGATTGAAATATATTTGTAGATTTTTGTAACGGGATAAGGATAATTCAAAACAGCTTTTTTTTAATGAACTTGTTCTCTACTCCCAAACTCAGCATCTCTTTTGATTCCTGTAATAAGAAGTTTCTTTTGAATGGATTTGATTAAACTTTAAGTCCCTCGGTATAAAATAAATATTTTAATGGAGATGAGAAATCTGCTTCCTGGTTGGTGAATAACCAATAGTTTGGATCCAATCATTTAAATAAACGGTGTTAGT
>JAGKQL010000026.1:5482202-5506512 GCA_018398635.1 Cyprinodon brontotheroides
ATACAAGTATGTAGACACACACTGACACTAATTACCTTTAAAACAAGTCCCCACAGGCAGCTGCTGCTTGCTTTTGCAGCCAAACTCTACACTAGTAGGCATTTTTACTGAGCATCTCTGTGGGAGTGGGGAGTACCAGCATGGTGGACTTTTTCAGGCAATCATCAATCCAGTGAAGAAATAGAAATAAAGTAAATAGAGATCACTGATCTGTAGTTACTAGTTTGTCAGCTCTGTGCTGCTATAGACAAAATGTCTGCCTACATTAATGCAAGATCTGCTCCTGTGCAAGTTTAAATAGCAATTTCTATATGAGCACAAGTTTGAGAATTTCAGTTTGTATCTGAAAATGACAATTATTTACTGACTGAAATCTGGTGTGTTATACCTATCTGTAAATGCTTGCAACTTAAAGGTACACTATGCAACCGGTGTTGATTTTTACAGCGGTAAGCTGACCAGAGGGCTTAAAGTAAAAGTGCACTGCTGTAAATATGCCAGGCGCGGTTGTTTTGAGTGAACGAATCGACTAATGCTGGCAGTTTCACACCGCAGCTGGCGCGACAGAAGCAGCGAGTTTACATGCAAAGTCAATGGTTGACGCTGGCCAAGGCGCAGCAAGTGTAAAGGTTCCGCGGCGCTGCTTTGAGCAGCAGGCCCAGCGCCGCCTGAGCAGCTGAAAGCCGCTGCCAGCCGCTTAATCATTTCGACGCATCTGAGACGACGCAGCTTGATGATCAGAGGCTATGATCTCTCCTCTTAAACAGCTTATTGACGCCTAAATTGAATTTGGTAATGCAGAAATCTGGCCGGGCAGAATATGCAGTTTGGATTATTTAGATGAAAACACTTCCACAGCTGCCGCTGGGCTGAACCGCGAGGAGGTGACCCCGCCAGAGGCTGCTGATGAAGGATTCCTTCGTCGGGCGCATCTCACTGGTATGTGGCCTGAGCTGCTCCGAAAAAAATATTGAAGGCAGTACATTATCTGATGAACTGATCGCACTGATTACGCCAGGTGTATTTTCATTTAAACACATATTAAAACTACTTTATTCCAAAATGATCACAGCAAATATAGCTGCAAGGCAGAGAAAGGATAGTGAAGTTCCGCCCAACGCGCGTCAGACACACTTTTGCAGCCAGAGCAGCAAAGCTGCTTCAGCCACGGGCCAGAACTAACTGGTACAAGTAGCAAAATGAGCAGAGCAGACGCCGTATTTGCTGCTTTTGTCATGCGAACTTAGCATAACTGCACAAAGATCGCCACTGTGCTAGCAATGAGAATGCTTTTAACTGGGGGTGTGCTAAAGTTCTCACAGAAGCAAGGACCCACTCCCTCGCGGAGACTTCTGGAGCTCAGTGCGCGGTCGGTGCTCCTGCAATAGGGGGTTTCAGTGACGCTACTCGCCAAAGCTCCCGTCCGCCATATCATCTTGGGTGGCATATTATCCTATATCACATATATATTTTCACGTAATGGATAGCACGCCAGCACGCTAGAGTCATTCAGATCATGAACATATCTAAAGAAATGTTCCTGCGGATTGACCATATGGACCCCTATGCCCTCCACGGTGCCTTTTTTAGCACTGACCCAGATGATTGGCCAAATATAGAGCACGGCGACATAGTACATTACCTGGTGTTCAGTGAAAACCCTCTGCACACTCTGGAGGTAATGAGAGCGTACAAGGGTCTAGATGCTCACAACCAGTTCACATCTGGTTGGGTACGAGATGTCGAAGTAATGTACATTAAGGAAATCGCCATCATATGTGGACGGGTGAGTTTTAATAAGATGGTAAAAATGTAAACAATCCGACGCAGGGCTCGCTATGCTAGGTTTCTAACGGCCGGCTGTGCGCGAAAGCGCTTGCCTGCAGGGCCGATCGACGCTTTAATTATTTAAGCAGAACAATGACCAGTGCAAAATTAAGTTGTATTTACCAGAGATGAAGTGTAGACTGCAAATTCTGTCGGGGTAGGACGGCTCCCACAGTCCATTGGGATTTGTCTGCCTGGGTCCTATTTCACTGAAAATATCCGGTAAACGAAAGAAACGTACATCCAACGATTTGGAATGCCTCTGTGTGGCATAAATTAAAAGCACGCTCTAATTCACCCGTTTTGCCACGGTGTTATGCCACAACACGTTAAAACGTCTGAAGGCATGAAATATGAATAAGAGTTTTTGAACTTTAATTTATCTAATGCTGATTATTCATTGAATGATTTGACTTTAATTATTTAAAATACTTTCACAGCAAAAATTATATGCCATTAATTTAGATTAATTAATTACAGAGTATGTAATTAATTAGATAAATTTTTTTAATCGATTGACAGCCCTAGTTTATGCATGTTACAGTGACACTTTAAACCAATTTGTTCAACAGCAAGGGGGGCCTTACACTTACAGAATTGCATTATGCATGATAAATAATCAGACTATTAAATCACAAGTAATCAGAAAGAGAAAATTGATGACAATTTGTTAATGTAATTGTTAAACAACAGTTTATTTAAAAAAAATGCAATATTAAAACTGTTCTTATTTTAATTTCAGGTCCTTCACTCTCAAAGTGTCCGTGCTACAGCAACACATCCGTGGATTCTTGCCAAGCGGGATGGCCTCGTACTGACTGGGCATTGCGACTGCAAGGCAGGAATGGGCAGCACCTGTACCCATATCGCTGCCATGCTGTTTCAGCTAGAGGCAGCTACCAAGATACGTGCATCAAAGACAGTGACTGAATCAAAGGCGTACTGGCTTCTCCCAGGGGGTGTGAAGGATGTTCCTAGCGCGCCAGTATCCGACATAGACTTTAGCTCTGCCAAGAGCAAACGTCAGAAACTTAATGATAGTATAGCAGCGCTCTCGCTTCCGTTGCCAAGAGTGAGTTCCACACCTGCTCGTGTGCGACCTGTTCAGCATGTGGCTGTTAAAACCAGCGAAAAGCAGGAGGCGTTCCTGACAGCCCTCAGCAAGCTGAGGCCTAAAGCAGCTGTACTGGCTGCCTGTGATGACTTTGCTGCTGCCTTCCGCCCTAAAGCGACAACTAGCAAGTACCCCGCACCTTTAGTTGATCTGAAGGATGTAAAATACCAGGCTATGAGTAGGGCTGATCTGGAGGAAGTCTGTGCTGAGATCAGTATAAGCGTCACTCCGGAGCAAGCTAAACATATTGAAGAGGCTACTAGAGCTCAGGCGGATTCAAAGTTATGGCATGTCTTCCGAGCTGGACGAGTGACTGCTTCATCTATGAAGGCTGCATGCCATACATCATTAGAGAAGCCCTCACCAAGTCTGGTGAGGGCCCTGTGCCATCCGGACAATAACAAACTGTGTGTTCCTGCAACAGAGCATGGAAAGGCACATGAAGAAGAGGCCAAGCGGGCTTATTTCAACAAGCATAAGTTGCAACACACCACTGCTGTGTTGTCTGCCAGTGGACTGGTGATAAACCCCACCCACCCTGAACTCGGTGCATCGCCTGATGCTCTGGTGTCATGCGAGTGTTGTGGACGAGGGGTGGTAGAGGTTAAGTGCCCCTACACTGTGAATCGCCCGGAAGAACACCCCTGCCTAGAGACAACCCCTGATGGTCTGCGGCTGAACATATCACATCAGTACTATTATCAAGTACAGACACAAATCCATCTGTGTGAGGTGGCCTACTGCGACTTTGTTGTCTGGACACGTGAGGCCATGCTTGTCCTCAGGATTCTTCCGGACAGCACTTTGTGGGAGAATGTTTGCTGTAAGAGCAAGAAATTCTTCAAGAAAGTCCTGCTTCTAGAGCTGTGTGGCAATTACTTTACCAAGAGGGACAAGCTGTGTTTTTCCCCCATCAAACAGAATAGAAATGTTGATCAGTTCTGTCTGTGTGGTGGGGGACAAGCACAGTCTAACATGGTGCCATGCAGAAATGTCATGTGTGAGGGACAATGGTTCCACATGGAATGTGTGAAGTTGAAGCGTATGCCCAAAGGTAAATGGGTGTGTCCTAAGTGCCGTATTGTACCATAAGTATATCTGTAAGCAAAATGTTCTCAGCTGTAGGCTTGGAGGTGGTCTGGTACCAGGCTAGTGAGCTCAGCTGTAGGCTTGATGGTGGCCTGGTACCAGACCACCTCCAAGCCTACAGCTGAGCTCACTCACTTCATGGTATTTAATTTTCAATTCTTACCGATATGAAAGGTTACTATTCATAAGATTGTATATATGACACACTAAGTAACCTGATGTGAGATATACTGTCATGTTCACTGATGTTATGTACCTTATGTCATTTATGTTGTTAATAAATGATATTAACCTAAAAATAGTCTAGTTATTGTATCTGCAATGTTTGTTATTATTATTATTATTGTTAAGATTCTGCCCCCCTAAAGAGGGGCCTTTTGGGGGGCTTTATCATATTCAAAAACTCACCAAACTCGGCAGGTGCATCAAGACTGTTTAAAAATTTTGTATTTTAAGGTCGCACATGGCGTAGCTGTAGAGCTCAACAAGATGCTCAGCATTCACAGGTAACGTCATGGTGAGATTATCACAGTAAGTCAGCCATTTTAGGTTGAAGGTCTGATTTTCAGCTGAAATTTGATGAAAATAGCAATGGAATGTGATGAACTCCCAGACTTTTTAAGTGATCAGCTTTGATCAGCTTTTAAAGTCGGTCAGTCTGATCATAAGGCATGCACAATCTAAAGTTATCGACACAGTGAGTTTTTGAAAATGCTGAAGGGGGGTTAGCAGGGGTCAAAGTTCACCTACTTGCCAACTTATACATAATATGGATACCAAACAGTCAATATAATGATCATATGGTTTGGTTTGTGGTCTCTTGCTGCCACCTGCAGGACAAATTCACCCACAGAAGTGACCTTGTAATTTTAGCAAACCCCCAGTATTGATGTAAAAAAAACATTTGGCACAGTTTGGTGACATTTTTGGATAAATGTGCCAAAATGGCCTCTCCGCTTCTAAGAAATTTCTTACTAATACCATTTTAAAATAAATATGATTCATCTGATTGAGTCCAAATTTGGTATATTTTGCACAACATTTAGATTTAAAAGTCTGTACTACTCTTTTTGTGCTATAAATAATATTTCTTGGTAGTGTTGTGCAATGTTTATTTCAAAGAAAAATTTTGGCGCAGTTCAAAAAATGCTAAATATTTTGTATTTTGTCCCTAATATTTCAGGCAGGGGTCAAAGCTACAACAGATTGCTGCGACACCAGAAAGAGGCATACGTCCTATGCCATCTTACAGCACTACAGAGGTACCAAAGGTTTTCACTCTTAAAATCTAACAGCTTTGAGGCTATAAGTGATTTACTTTTGTGTGTTTTTGTCGCCAGGCAGAAATTTATTTATACCCCTGAGATTAATAAAGAGGTTAAGAACAGTCTGATATAAAAACTGCAAACATTTTTTATATATTAACACAAAATTGCACATTTTAGTTTAAATGATATGCTTTGTATATGAACTATGAAAATAAAGAAAATTGAGTATGGAGTCTTAAATATATTTATTTCCATTTACAATGAAAAATACAAAGTGTGACATGGATACTACAATCCCTGCATTTCTAATCAAATGACACAATTCCATCTGAAAGATTGAATAAAGAACATGCTACTTTTGCAATTTTGTCTAATAATGTCAAGTTATTCTGATCTCTAACTTGCACATAGTCTAGAGGTACAGGCCCACCCACCATATTGTATCTCTGCCTAATGCCCCCTATTACCCGCTCTACATGTATGCGTAAATTAGCTATTTTTCGAGTTTCTATGACATCACACATAGACAGTTGTTTCTTTCCTTTCATGAAGGCAGGAATCTTTACTTCGGCCTGTAATAAGCCGACCGAATCTTTTATGTCAAAGCCACGGTCAGCCAGGATGATGTCTCCTGGTAAAATGTGACTTAAGAACCCAGATTTTTCTGCAATGGCTTTGTCAGTGGTACGCCCACCCCATGCTTCCGAAATAAAACTGACTGAACCCATTGAACATATGGCAATTAAAAATTTCACAGTGATGCTTGTAGTTTGACCAAGTCTGTGCTTGAGCCATTAAACCTGTTGGTCTATCAGTAAATACTTCAAAACAATCTATAATTGCACTCACACGCACACCATACTGTTTCCGAAACTCCATTGGAGTGCTTTCAAACAATGCCTCCCTGGACGGCCATTTCACAAGAAATCCAATATTATGGTACATGACATTGATAGCATGACTGAAGGTGCGAGACACAGTAGGGCAGGACACATTAAAACGGTAAGCAATATCCTGTACAGATAAGTTTAAACGAAGTCTCATTAGAGTAAGAACCATTTGCTGGAATTTGTTGAGACAGCTATTGGGTCCACAGGTTAACTCATCTGAAATATAATTGAACAATAACATCAGAAGAGTAAATGATGGCAAGCCAGTGTAAAACCTAACTTTGCCATCATCATTTTCAAAAGTCCTCTGACAAACAGTAGATTCTTCAACCTTAATCCGCAATTCCATATTTTCCTGTGTCAGTCTATTCAATTCTGACTGCATGCCATCGATGTTCGACATGGATATATACGTTTGGCAGGCCACAGTGTTCGGTTCTGCTGTCAGAGTGTCATCTGTATCGGGTAGTGGCTCCACACCTGATATTTCTAAGTCCTCGTTAGGCTTGAATGACTTGCTGAGAGAGATAAGGCTCTCAGCAGCATCATATAGCTTCCTTTTATGAGCCCTCTGCTGCACACGCTCTTTCCGGGATGCTGTCAGGTCTGAAGCTGGTTTCATCTTAGAATGGCCTAGGAGAAGGCTAGGAGCCCAGTCTGGGTTATCACAGTCGAAGGGTGCTGAAGGTTTGCCTGGAAAACAAAAAGCATTGTTGCTTAGCAAAGAAAATGCCATAAAGTTATAAAATAGCAATAGAAATAGATTATCACATCAAGTTCTTTTTTTGCAAGCTCTAACATTGTGTTCACATATTTTACATTATTATCATCAATTTGTTTTTTAATAAGTACATTTTATCATAAGCATACAACATACCACCTGTATAGCTATCAGTCACAATAGTAATAATGCCTGAGTACAAACTTTATCATTCTAATTTGTCGGCTAACACTGAGTTGACACACTGACCGCAGAATATAGATTCAAGTAGCACTGTAGGCTGCAGCCAGGCTTAACTAAACCCCAAATAGATATATTGTTTAGTTATAGGGCTTGGGATCCACGATTGCATTGTAGGCGTGGCTGCTAATGTAGATGATTGCTACCACTGAAAAAATACCTCTGACTTAACGTTGTTGGAACGAAGGAGACGTAGAAGTAGAGTTGAGAAAGAATAGATAGAAAAGATGTTAAAATCCCTAAAAAGGATCTGAAATTTAGCGGGACATTAGAAATACAGAAGCCACGGACACGGTATGATGTTGACTAGGAAATCAGTATTATTAATAATTTGGATCCATATGAAGTTCAAACAATGACACAACCGCCACTTTTTTGCATATCAGACGTCTTCGGCTACCTTGTTGTGGTGTGAGCTCCTATACTTCAGAACAGTTCCAAAGCTGTCCTTGGAGTCTCATGTGCAGTTTGCGATACAAATGAATGGGTTCAGGAGCTGCAGCTCATGAGCCAGCAAACAGTGCTAACCGCTAGTGCTAACAACCACTCAGGCATGTAATGTACCTTTTTAACTAGCTGCGGTGTGTTTCAAAGGTTTGCAGTTAGTAACGTTAACTGCCAAACACTCCCTAAACCCTCCGGGTTTCTCACATATTGAGCGCTTTTTCCGCTGGTTGAAATCAAGTTAAGGTGAAATTAATCAAATTAAAAACACGCCTGAGAGGGTCAGTCCAGTACGCCGTAGTCATAGGCAGTAGTCTGAGTAGCAGCGGCGGAGGCAGTCAACATTGCAGCACGGAAAGTAATACGTCATGGCGCCCAAGCCCTATTATTAATATATATATTCTTACATGTTTTAAATGCTTGACAGTTAATTACCTACCTGTGACAAAGTGAGCACTGCAGACTCTGGCGTATTCCAGCTTCTCACACCGGTCCAAATCAGACCTGGATATCCGCGGTCAGCCAAGGTGGTGACGGCGCGTTGTTCAGATAGCCGCTAGTTTTTTTCACATTGATCTCAGGATTATTGCTGGTGGGCGCTAAAGAAAGAGCCGCTGATCTCCACCTCCACGGGCTGTGCAACCAACAATTACACACGTTTTCACCATTTTCAGTGTCAATACTGCCTAAGGCGTCATACAATGCAGGGTCAACGGAGCGAAACGACTGCCACCCAATATGGCGGGCGCGCTGTGTAGTCACGTGAGCGTGACGTCACCTGAAAACCCCCTATTGCAAGTACAGTATTTCCCCCACAGACCACCAAAACGGCCGAGAATACCTTTGTTCAACCTGAAATGACTCATTTAATCATCCAAAACGTTATGGAACACATTAATTAACTGAAAAATGTTGCATAGTGTGCCTTTAAAAGTCCAATTTTCCACTTATGGTTAACACATTGTATAAATTAAAAGTTATGCAAGGAGTCATTTAATTATTTGTGGTCAAAGAATCCATTCACAGAGTCAAAGAGCTTAATTCATACTGTTGAAAACACTGGACCAAGAACTGCACTAAATCTTTTTTTAAAACAACAACAACAGCTTACTGTACTTAAAACCGAAAAATTAATATTAATTCAATATAAATTATTTTTTGTTATATATTGAATGTATATTTTTATCAGAAGTTTAGAGTCATATTGCTTAAGACATCGAGAAAAGAAATGCCATAAATATTTAAAAACAGCTTATAGTACTTTAAGCTAAAAAAAATTATACATTCAATATAAAACAAAAAAAAAAATTTATATTGAAATATTAATTTTTCCGTTTTAAGTAGAAAAATTTTTTTTAGAACCAATTAAATAAAAGGTATTTATTCACACAGCTTTGTGATGGTCTTGCCATCAACTTCTGCCATCAAGTCTAGAGTTCCTTCTTTTAATGAGTCCTCATAGGGCTCAAAGAGTTTGCCAGCGATTTCCAAGATGCTTCCATCTTCAAGAAGAATCTCGGTGATGTCTGGTGGAAAGTCTTTTTCCATAGCTCCCAGAATCTTCTGTTTCTGTGAAAATAACAAAACATAAAGTTAGAGCAAATCATCTGTGTTTAATAACAAAACATTTTCTTTTTCATTATTTTCATTACTGAACATTGAAGTGAAAAAATGCAATACCTCTAACTTGGTGTAGTTTGTGCATTGTAGCTGGACGTGGTTATTCGAATCGAATTTGACATGAGTCAAAGTCACTCTGTCGCCCAAGGAGATGTCAATTATGGCACATTCCCTCCAAAGGGAGACCACAGCCACACTTCCATCCTATTGAAAAATGGATATATGATGAAGGGGGGCAGAAAAAGATAAAGAAAATCAATGCTTTCTTTTTTCCAGAGTCCATATGATGCTGATTTTCTCAGATATGCAAAATTGTTTTACTCTGAGTCACATACTTGCTTTAACTGGACAGTTCTGATTGGTCTTTTCCCGACTGCACTTTTTTGATTGCAGACACCTAGAAAATGAAGCATACTTATAGTTAAGTTGTGATTTAGTAACTAAAATATTCTCCAAAAAACATTTTTTTTCTTTTAGAGTTGTCTCTATTTGTAGGAGTCCATCAGCAGCTGCTCACAAAAGAAGAAAGGATTGTACTGGTTGTAAAAAGGTCTTGTCAACTGAAACATATCTTTGCAAAGTGCAATAGCTGCACTGTGTGCATGAGTTCTGACTGGTGCATAATGAATGTGAATGTAGTATTCACACCCTGGAAGTAAGAATTGAATATCATTTGGAAAAAAGAAATTGCAAAAAAATGTAATTGAAAAACTCAATCTGAAAAACAGCCTTTGATAGAAAAATCTGTATGAAAATATAAAACCAGTTTGGCAAAATATTACAGTTAAACAAATGGAAGGAAATTGAGAAAAATGAAAATATTCTCTGCTTGCAACAATAATGGCACAAAATTCACCTAATATGATGGTTCTGCTCACTGTAGATGTTTTAAAGCAAGAAAATATTTTATTCTTGAATCTTCATTTAGTTTGAGACCCTACCTCCACTACTTCTCCCTGAACTGTCATTAGACCCTGCCTCTCTCCACAATCCCTCAGCATCGTTGGCATCGTTTATGGTTGGAACTACGACGGTATCTGATCGTCTTCGAACCTCCGACTTTCGTTCTTGATTAATGAAAACTTTGTTGGCAAATGCTTTCGCTTTCGTCCGTCTTGTGCCGGTCCAAGAATTTCACCTCTAGTGGCACAATACGAATGCCCCTGGCATGTCACATACCACATTGTGGTTATGCATCCTGTTGGGTTTGAGCACATCGCATCTCCCAATTATGTGTACTGTATTTTCACTTTCCTTCCTGCACAGTCTGCACACATTGTACGGTTTGTCCTTTGACCACCGACTCAAGGTTGTAGGCGTTTGCACCATATTTGATCTGAATTTAAGGGCTAGAATATACTCTGACCCAGTCATTGGTTTCTTATGTGTCAGCCATCCATTGCTTATGGGGTCGTTCTCAAAAACCCAATACCTCTGCCCTGACACCTGAGGGCTTTCCATCTGAGTAGTTCCATCTTTCTCTATGCCCTACTCGAGATGGTTTTTGGGTTTGGCTCGCCGTCCCAATCCGGTACTTCTTTTCTCCTGCCTTCACCCCTGTGTCTGCGCCACAGGTTTTTGATAATTTCGAGTGAAATTATCTTATTAGCAACAATCCGGGTTGTTTCATCCTCCGATCTCCTTAAGCCCAGTACTCTCTTTAGTTGTATCATCGGGATATTGCATTGCAACCTGGGTATGCCCATCCCGCCATCTCGTCTTCTAGCATAGATCAGGCCATTCGTCGTGGATGGATCCAGATGAAGCCAGTTTTTGATCTTGGTTCGGATCATAGTGTTGGCCTTCACTAGGGCTCGATTACCCACCATCCCCATGTCCGCTCCATAAAACACCCTGGGAAGGGCGTATACCTGCAACAGGTGGACTCTTTGTGAAGGCTTCAATGGAGCTTTGGAAATTCAGTCCAGCATGTCTTCCACCTTGCTGGGTAAGTCTGGTGGCAGTAGGCCCCTGCATGGATTCACATGGACCCCCAGATACTTAAAGCTGTCTCCAGGTCCAATTACCGGAAGCTCTTCACCATGGATCTTCCAAGGGTTACCACCATTCAGTGCTAGAGACCGCATGCTCTTTTTGCTCCATATGAACCCTCCACATTTCTTGATGTTAATATTAAGTCCAACATTCTGAAGGTACTCTTCTAGTTTTTCTGCATACCGCCCCAGGAGTTGCTGATGATCACTAGGTCATCAGCGTAAGCCAACGACGTGATTCTGTGGCCTGAAACCTCGAATCCTTTGCCGCATCTATCCAGTTTCCTGATCAATGGGTCGATCGCCAGGTTGAATAGCAAGGGCGACAAGGGATCACCCTGATACACCCCTGATTTCATGTATATCTTTCTTGATTCACTTCCTGCCGAACTTACTGTCGTATATGCACCAGTATAGGTGCTTTGAATGAATGACCTTATGCTTTCGTCCACTCCTCTGCCGCTCAGCACCGCTTCAATGAGTTTGTGTGGAACTTATCAATAAACACCACAGCTATGGGTGAGTTCTTTGGTTTGCTCATCTTTAATATTCCTACCAAGATAATGAGGTTGTTCCCACAGCCCATCCCTTCCACAAAACCTTTCTGGGCATGGTGGAGATTACATGCCATTGCCAATCTTTTGGCAAGTATGTTCGACATAAGTCTAGTTAGTACTGAGCCCACCGTAATTTGGCACCAGTTGCGGATATCCCTCAGCTTATCATCACTCATGCTCTTTGGTAACAAGGTTGTTCTGTTGCCCTTGAGGCAGGTCGCCATTTTTCCCTCGTAAAGCATTGCGTTGTATATGTTCCCAAGCCGAGAGCCATCCGCATCCCACACCTTCAATGCACTGACTTGTACCTTATCCGGACCGGATGTTGTGTTCAATTTCATCCTATTCCTTGCCTCCACGACTTCATCCTTGGTGATCGGATTCACGAGAAATCCATTCTGCGCTCTGGGAAGTAACCTAAATTCACCCAGAGTTTTGAATCTGTCCACTGCGTCCCAGATCCCTTTGTATGTTGCTTCAACTTGTGCAACTGGGATCTCGCAACGGACTTGTTCCATTTGATCCAGTACTAACGCCGCCACCTTAGCCTTGTCCTTTTTGTATAATTTCTGTAGCCGTCTATATCTTTGAACCTTGGTTCTCCTCTCCATAGCGTTTCTCCTTTCAACCCTTTTCCTCCGTATCTGTCCACTGTTCAGTGTCCCATTCATCTTACAGATCGCCCTTTTCATTATATTATTGATTTTCTTGTTGGTAGAGTGAAGGGGGTGAAGGCCCCATATTCCATCGCATGCTTTGCCAAGAGTTGACTGAAACGTCTCCTTAAGAGAGGGTAACACCTTTCCAACATTCATCCCATCATGCCACTCCACAGTCTTCTCCTTCGGAGAACATACCTCAACATCCGAATCCTCACTCTTAACACATGGCTTTCCTTTCACTTCCCTTAATCCAAAGTATACTGCTGTGTGCATTCTCCTTGTGTGTTGAGAGAGTCTTCTCTTGGTCTTGAATGTCGAGGTACAGTGGGTGCATGTTTCGTTGTACGCCATAGATATGTTGGAGGGTTTACTCATGCATCTCGCTGCATGTGCAGACGACTGCCCGAGCCTTTCCTTGCTACTCCTTGGCTTTTATGTGTGTGTGTTGTACGTATGTAATGATGTGATGTAATTTTGATGCCTATCTTGGCCAGGTCTCCCTTGCAAAAGAGATTTTTATCTCAATGGGTATTACCTGGTTAAATAAAGGATAAATAAAAAATAAAATAAAAATACTCGCACACGTTCTACATATGTAGGATATTTCCTTGCACTTATGGGCTCTTCTCAAGTGCATTGCGGCTTGTGATGCCGATATTATGGACTCCTCGCAGAATTTGCATCTTTCTGGCTGCCATGGAACTTTCAAACCCACCGTTGCCGTCCTTGATAATATGTTTCCCACCATGCTTTCCTTCACATAATTCATCATAATCATGCCTGGCTTTGGTGGATTGGAGCCAAGAATACGTCTCCTGACCCGTCCTCTTTGTGTGTGTCTCACAGGAGTGACGTCAACCGTGTTGGTCATGCCCTCCGGTCTCCTCAGGATTAGTCCAGTGATGGGCCAACTCCCCAACGCATCCACAGAGCTAATCCGTTCCTCCGTCCGTATCATCTTCCTTCTGGGAGTGCTCGACACCTCTCCTCCCATTCTCTTGTTGGAGCGATCCCTCATCATGACCGGCCTACCTGCGGAAGACAGGTTAGGTTAGCAACCCCACCACAACTGGCCACACCTGCGAATGCCAAACCGGTTAGTCACATCACCCCTGTTTCATAGTTACTCCCACTTCATTGAATTTCTTCACTTTGACCTTCAGAGCACTGGGCAGAAATCACATCGCGTCAACACCCACCACGGGCCCTCGCGATGCTTTGTTTGAATTAAACAGTCGGATTCCCCTGGTCCACACCAATTCTAAGTCAGCGGCTAGGCGCCAGCCGAGGCCACCCACCCGGGGCCCCGCGCGAACGAGGTCAAGGACGAGCACCATAGCTGGGGAGATCCGTGAGAAGGGCCCGGCGCACGTCCAGAGTCGCCGCCTTCACTTCCGACCACATCCCCTCCACCGACCCGCCTTCGACGCGGGCGGCGGACACCGCCCGAAGGGGCAGCGGACAAGAGGCGCCACGAGACGAGCCGCCCACCGGGCTTCCGGCGGCGGAGAGAGGAGGGCGACGGCTACCTGCTCCCCCAGCCGCGGCACATGCCCAGCCCCGCTTCTGCACCCCCTGTGCCTCCTAATCTAATCCAGCCCTCCTTATCCCAAAGTTACAGATCTGACTTGCTTCTAATTTCCCCTTAACCCCTTGTTCCAACATGCCAGAGGCTGTTCACCTTGGAGACCTGGCTGCGGATATGGGTAATGCCTGGAGCAAGATTTACACCTTCTACCCCAGTGTTAGTTTTTCAGTGCTTAGAAAAGCAAGAAAAGAAAAGCAAGTAGAACCAAATGGGTAAAGGAATTGAGAGCAGCTAAAATCACAACTAGGAAGACAGAAGATTTGTATATCACATAAGTCACTGTTCCACACTATCTTCTACGGCGCTTCTCTGGAATATCATTATCTGTTTGAAGATCCGATGTTACTTCTGCCCTTGCAAGCTTTCGCCGTGCTTCTCCATAGTAGTCTTTATAAAAGAAATGTAAAAAAAGTATTAACACATTTGTAAATCTAAAGATCACGTTATCAAAATGTTCATACAAATAAATGTTTGTCACCTGCGTTTCCAAGGACACGCGCACATCTTCCATGAAGCATCTGGCTGTAGTTGTTGCTTTACTGCTTTAGTGACATTTATACCAAGGCCTGCTGGTCAGAAGCATCAAACCTTGTTTTCATCTGTAAACCAGCATGATGGGATAATATCCACCAACTTCTTTCCCTCTGTCGATTCTTCACTGAATTCCACGATGCTGAAGGACATGCTGGAAATTCATATTAAGTCAATTAGTGGTTATGTAACTGAGGAAAGACAACATGGCCGTCCCGCAAAGGAAGGGCTACAAGTTTTTTTTGTCAGCCTTGTCATCGGTACACCATAAAGATGGTCAGAAAGTTGCATCACAGTTCTGATTCCTAGACCAGATGAATCGATAGGGTATCTGCAAAAACAGTCTTGTTTTTCATAAAATTGACACACGGTGTACATGGCCCCAGATTACAACTGGATTATATTTCTTATTACAGCAACTCTGCCCAAAACATCAAACCAGTTGTCTCCTACGCAACATGATATGACAGTTCCCTCATGTCTGTACTGCCTGAACTGCATTCAAGCAGGAAAGTCTGGCAGAGTTGGACCACAAGAATGTGGAATTTTAGCTTTATTCTGTCTTACATCTTCTCCCAGAATGGACTTTTCAGCTAAATGTTGGACGATTTGTTGGAGAGGGTTTTGGGGTCTTTGTACGAATAGCTTCAACAGCTTCAGTGTCCCAAAATAATAAAAATAATTTTCAAAGGGAAAACATGAACTATTGTCCAAGGCCCCATATTTTCTGCATATCATCAGCTAAATGTACGAGACAATGGGTATTGTAGACTAAGTTTTCTGTTCCATATAACTTTTCAAAATTGGCAACATAACATTTCAACAGTTTTCCAGCATAGTTACGGTATTTAAAGCACAAAACAGGACTGAGAAGAATTCTCATTGCTATTGAGAGCAACAGAAAGTTGTTGTACATTTGGGCTGATAGTCGTCCTTGAAGAACCACTGGGCCAGTGTACAACAGAAATTGTCTGAATTCTGTTGCCTTCCATTGACTGTATTCCATCAGTGAATGTGGTTTTCTAGAAAAAAATCTTGGAAGGTGATCTCTGACTGATTAGAAATAATGGAAATGGTAACTGCAGACAGACAACACCTTAAAGGTCCTTTAATCCACAAACTAATAACTTTTAACATGTCCTAAACAAACTAGATACATATAGCCAAGCACAAAGCTTGACACCATTCCTATGCCAAGCTGGTGCAAGGGTGAAACTCCATGATGGTGGTCTTCATCTATCAAAAGTTCCATCTGTTCGTAGAGGTGCTTTACAATCAGGAAACAACCCTCCTATCCATGTAAATTCCATGCTCTGCACAGCGTTCACAGGATGACCTTTGATAGGAGCATCACAGATAAAGGCATCTGGCAGTGCAACATTAAAACGTTTTCCTCTGTAATTCAAACACTCTCGAATTACTGACTTCAGGTCTTCAATAAACTCTTTTAAGTATGTTGTGACAGAGTCAGGCTTGGCTAAACCTGCATATAAGCCAATGATAAACACATCAGACTTTGGAAATTCCTTAATCATGGCCAAAATAGGCCAAAACTCAATTTTTGAAAGTTTGAAGAGTGGTAAACCATCAATGTTCACCCGGAGAGTCAATGTATCAACTGAAAGATGAGAGTCATTTAACAGCTGTAAATGATAGTAAATACCATGTCCCATTTCTTTCACTTCAAAGGTTTTGGGAATTGACAAAAGACTTCTAGAATCCTTGGGTAAATCCAAACCATAGTGCACTAAAATATGTAGCAGCTCTATCAATGCACTGTGAGAGATATTTCGATTTGCTGCCCATGGAAGATCAAAGCTTAAAGGGAATAGTACACCCAAAACATGATTAGCCTTCATTTTCTACTCACTTCATGCTGAACAAACTCTGGAGTACTTTTTGATATCTCAAATGCATCTGGAGATCTGGGAGGCTTCTTGCTGTCTGCTGACATTCAAATAATGGAGGTCTATGCATCCGAGGCAGAAAGGTCCAACAAAAGTCCACAAAAACTTGTCAATATTCCTCCATACTGCTCTTGGCAATGTAATCCAAGTGTCCTGGAGTGGGTAGCATCCAGAATTTACTCGAAGCGAAGTTGGACTTAGAACGTTTTAGAGCCTAAAACAGTAGTGTATAGGATTTCCTAATAAGCGCTGAGCGCGCTGCCGCGATTCTGATGAGGAAGACCGCAGACCAAACCAGCGCGATTCAGCTCGGCAAAGAACTCATGCTCTTTCCTCAACACTGAAGTCCTCAGACATTTTTCTTTCGTTGTTTTGTCTTTCTTTTGCACAGGTAAACAGCACATTTCTTCTTCTACTGCTTGCATTATCGGCAGACCAGACGGCTGAATGCGCACTTTCTTCCCGGTTTGGTCTGCGGCTTCCGTGCGCGTCGTGAGCGCGTATGCGGCGCTTATTCAAAATCTACACTGCTGTTTATGTTAAAACATTCTAAATGACTTCGGTTTGATCAAGTAAATTCTTGATGCCACCCACTCATGGACGCGGATTATATCGGACGAAAGCAGTAAGAAATATTGACACGCTTTGGTGGACTTTGCGATACCGGTATTCCTCGGCGATGGACCTCCATTATTTAACGGTCAGCAGATCAGCAAGAAGCCTCCCAGACCCAGATGCATTTGAGATATCAAAAGTACTCCGAGTGACAATTCAGCATGGTAACCAGAAAAAGAAGGCTAATCATATTTTGAGTGTACTATTCCTTTAAGTTTAAGTTCTCATGTGGGATCGGTTTCTTGGTGTTGTTCAAATCTATCTCAATGCCAATGGCAGTACATTGTCTTCCAGCGAATGATTGTTCTTCATTTTGATCATCAACTTCTGAATCTGACTCTTTTTTATTTTAACTTAAATGAGCCTCAAAGTTCCACTATTCACTGGGAATCTGGTTGTCCACTTCCAAAGCACAATCCAAATCCGAAACGAGGGCAATATCTGAAGGGCACGCTTAGCCACCTCCACATTTTCCAGCCACCGATGAATACAAAAGTCAAGAGGGAAGGATGTGCAACCAGTGACTTCTCTGTAGTCCTCCCTACGAGCTGGAACATCCTTGAATAGCCATTTAAGGCTTGAAAGAGCATTTCCCAGCTCCCTGTCTGTGGATGCACACCCTGCTCTGAAAGAGTTGTGTAGTATATGCAATCCACAACTTCCAACATTTAGCATTTTCTTGCCTGTTTGTTTGTCAATGTTCTGCTGGGCCAGTGAGAAGAGCTTCAAATTTACATTTGGGACATCCATCGACAGCTGAATCAGGTTCTGGAAGCCTATATCTGAACACCCCTTTTCAACCTTCTCATGCATTTGTTCTGCAGTGTGATGACCCATGAAAAATTATGTTAGATACCTTGAGTTTACTTGGTTATCATTCCAAAATCGTATGTGCATGTCCAGCTGGCTTTTCTTAATTTCCCTATTTAAACTTTCATCAAACAGAAGTACATATTCAGACTCTTTCTTGGCTTTGGCCTTCATTAGGGAAGATAAATGAGGTGCAATCCCAAATGTGATGAAGTATGCTGCTTTTCTCTCCCCACAAGTAAACTTCTTTGCAATTTCACTATCAGAAAACATGGTTCTGAAAATGTCTGCTTCATTCTCACATGACTTGTAGGAATAATGGCTGGTTACAACTTTTGCTGCCCAGCATATTTCTGCTTGAAGTGTTGGATTAGAGCTGACAAATGATGTTATGGTGTTTGTGGTCTTGCTGGTTGCCTGATGTGGATTAGAAGACTGGACTGGAGGAGTGGATGTGGATGGTAGAGGCGCTACTCCACCGGCTACTTTCACTGCACCTTCACTGCTGGTTGTAGCTGTGCTTTTCTGTCCAAAAAAATCTGCTACTACTGGACCTGAATTCAGATGACTTTGCATCAGGTCTTGATGCTTTTATCCTGAGTAACAACAAAAACAGAAGGGAATTCTTATTGATTTTTTTTTATTAATTATGTTTATTCTCAATACAATTGTCAGTAAGATGCTAAAAAATGATAGTTGTCAGTTAACTATGTTGCTATATAAATCCTAAATTGTGACCTTCAAAATGTTTAATCTCTTCATGGTTCATAACGTAACATACGGTAAGACAGCTACGGAGAGTAACACTGAGTGGGAGGATGAACCAAATGACATGCAGCTGTCGAATCAGGCAAAATCCAGGAAAACAGTTGCTGCACCCTTATAGATTTTACTCAAAGTTTATGCTACCATTAATGTCACTTTTTTTTCCAAATCTAGGGGATGCCGTATAAACTTGAAATAGTTCAGTCATATTGATATGTTTGTCTTTCCCCCTACAAAGTTTGGGCTGCCTATGATTAATACTTTTCATTAAATTTTGCTTTCCAGATAAAGTTATTTTCAGGCCGTAAAACTAGTAATTTTAAGGGCTGAAACTATGAAGATTCCTATATCTTCATATTTCTGTTTGAATAGAAATATTTTACAGGCTACAGGATACATTCTTGATATAGACAAGGTTTGAACAAAACCTGAGACAAACTGTAATTCCATTTTAACCCAGAAGACGGTGTGCATGCACCTGCCAGATAAATAGCCTATATTAATTGAAAAAAAAATTGTATTTCATTGCCAAGTATATACACTTATCTACTGCTATAGAGCAGTATAAATATTGCATAAGGTCATCTTCAACCTTACAGTAGATTATATGACACTCCATTCCAAAAGGAATGCAATGAATTAAAACTTTGTGTTTTTTTTGTTTTGTTTTTTTGGAACGTTGGCGAGGTGGTAGCGTGAGTTTGTAGAGGCGGCCTCCTCGCCAAGATAGTGCTGAGGGAAACACTGCAATACTAACATTACATTATCACACCGTACTCTCAGTCACTCAGTAACTTAGCCTGTGAATTCCTAGCTAGCAGTTACTTGTGTAAACAAATAGGCGCTAACGTTAACGTGTACTAGGCTACTTTAGTTGGCTTACTTAAAAAGTCTATGACTTACCCTTCATGTGACTCGACAGCGCAGACTAGCCCATTGTGAAAAGCTGCACATCTTTTTTGCAGATTTACAAGAGGCAACTCGTGGGGTTTGTCCCCGTTTAATCCATAATTTGTATTTTTCATCTTCCAGCCAGCGTTCATTGAAACGACAACCTCCCGGCATGGTGCATTAGTGGTTTCATGGGGGCGGAGTCACACGTGGAAATAGACTGGCAGATCAAGGATTTCCAGCACCCATATGAACCCTGTCATTGACATATTGCCAACAACAACAAGTACATAAATAAAAAATGGCTGCACTAAGGAATTAGCTAAACCTGGAAAATAATTAAATATTATTTATACATTTAACAATTGTTTCAACACTGATTTGTGTCAATGGATTTCTTTATTTTGATCATTTATAACAACATGTATCATGTTACTCTCACACCCCAGAGAAATATTGCATTTGTTTCTATGAATGTACTTAAAATTGCTTTTTTCTACAGATATCTTTATTTCTCAAGCCAAATTTGAAAGCACATTGACAAAAGTACAGTTAAGCTAATTTATAGTTACTCTAGTATCATTTAAGGCATTATCGATTAGATCTTTTAGTGGCTAAAGCAATAACTTAACTGTTGTTAAATGACTCATCGTTTAGATCATACGTTAACATTCATGGGGTACCACTCTTCAGAAGCTCAAATGGACTTGTGGTCAATTTTGGCCATGACTAAGCTATTTCTAAAGTGTAATGTTATTATAAAGTCTTTTATTTACTTTTTTACAGTTTTCGCTGAAGTAGTCATTTGTACATAAAGCTTGCCTGATAAAATGGTTATAAAATTACAACAAAACATTTAATTCCAAAACCTTGTTATTAAAATCACAATATATTAATCTACCTTTTTCAAATCGTTTAAACTGTGATCTTCACGTCAGTTTGATGCTCTTGAAGTCTGCAAAGAAATATATTTCATTAATGCAGTTAATATAACATTTAGGCTTTTCAAAATAATAATAATAAAATATTTAAGTCTTTGTATAGACTAATCACTGTAGGTATATATTGTAATACTTTGGGAATCCCTGAGTTGAATATAACCAGATACATATAAACCGTTGCACTCCAGTCCCAGACGTCATGTGATTCAAGATTTGCTGCTCAGCCAATCAGATCGCTGCCTTTCACTGGCACAGCCATGATGAACATAGACATTATATACGTAGAGGCTAGGCCCACAGAGATGTATATGTAGACGCCGCATCACCGGGTGAGAGGCGTGCCGACAGAGCGGCCATCTTGGGCCAGACCAAGCTGCAGTCAGGGAGAACACACATAGATTCAGATAAGTGATACTTTATGTTTTCAGACACTGAATTCTCAACAGATTTCCAGATAAATTAGCTGAATGAAAAACATTGTCCTTTTAGAGGCTACATGGGACCAGTTAATTGAATGAAATGATTTTCTAGCTTAATACATAATTCCGATTTTGTATTGACATTTGGTAAACTTACACAGCTACGTCCCAGGATTCCCGACTTTTCCGCTAATGGGCGCGCAAATTAAAGGACGCAACAAACCAGATCCCTGTTAATTACCTTCGATAAATAAGATTTTATGATAGATAATCATCATGATTTACAATTCTAGTATTTTCACAATATGTGCTAATGGGGAGCAGGGATGTAAGCAGAGAAATGTAAAAACATCCAGATTTAGTCATCACATACTCTTAAAAAGTGGCAGATGGTGATTAGTATCTGTCTTTTGTACATTATAAAGTGCACGTTGGCCTAGCCTTAGACATTACATACGTAGACGCCCCATTGGGCGCTTCCGGCCGCTGGGCCGACGTGCCTACAAGGCAGCCATCTTGGGTCAGACCACAGATCAGACAGCAGCTGCCAGAATGAATGAGGAAGCTCAGATCTCATTTTTATCATCTTCACAATGCTTGTGACATTTCAGTTAGATTACATATATTTATTCAGAACCAAAACTATTTAAAATGGATGAGAAATATATATTTATTAAATATATATTTTTATAGACTGTTAGGTTTTATGATTTATACATCATGTGCACTGTTAATTTGTTAGTCAGATTAGACAGAGCAGAAGGCCTTCCTTCACATTGTGGATGTCGTGGTGTGTACGGAGGTCATCTAATCAAGACAGCCTTCGTGTCTCTAAGAGTACACAAGAATTGGGCACATCTTGGAGCCGGTCTGATAGGAGAGCTGCTGTATCTGTAACCCTGAGACAGAGAGGCAACCTGCATGGAGTTCAAGACATGGATGGCGTGTCAGTTTCTGATACGGACAGCTAAGCATCCACCTGATGCAACACATAGACTCACAAGGTATAAGAAGCAGCGGATGACCTTCATCGGGGCTCAAACTTTGCCGGACGCTTGCGGACGTGATTTTTGAGACCACAGCTGTGCATAGCTCGAAGCATTTTTCTCTGTCCTGTAACGACCTGATCTAGAATAAACTCTGTTACTTTTTTACTCCTGTTTTTTATAGTCCTTTTTTTATATGGTTTTAACGAGTTTGAGTTAAGAGTAGTAAATAACTTGCTCCCAGGAAAAGAACCGTGTGAGGAGGCCCCGGGGCATTACAGCCTTTACTTTGAAGGGGACAAATCCTTCTCACTTTAACAAGACTGACGTGACATGACGGCGCCAGGGAAGGAGCAGAAGGTAGCCGAGTGCCTCAACAAACTCCTCTGTATAAATCTGGGAGATATAGCATCACGCAGTGATTTAAATTCGTTCATTGCCAATTACTTCATCGACGATGAAGATGGGGGTGACATCTTGGATGAATCATCTGATGAAGATTATGAAGGTAAGGTTGGCAGGAACAAACTACGTGTGAATAACAGTATAACATTGAATATGACTTGCAGTTAGCCTGACGTGACTGCCCAGTCAGCGTCTGTTTTGTGGCGAATAAGATGATGATCAGTCCGTAAAAAAGTGAGAATGTATTAACAGATTTGTGAGAGGGATTGTTTGGTGATGTGTTGCGTTTGCTGTCACTTCACATGTGTGGTAAAACTCCTCAAGTTAGTCAAATCAGTTCGCTAGTTTGGTTTCAGTCACTGTCTACTCCCTGCTTCCATTCCTCTGCTCGTTGTTTCCCCTGACCCCATCTTATGACTCTCCATGACTTGATCAAAATGCAAAGTGACATTATGTGATACTATTAAATTACTACTACTACTACGACTACTACTACTAATAATAATAATAATATAATAATAATAATAATAATAATAATAATAATAATAATAATAATAATAATGAAATAACATGACTACATGATCTGATAGTAACATCATGGTATGGATAGATGATTATGATGATGATGATGATGATATATTACCATAGTTTAAAATATATGTATGTATATTCTTGCTTTTTCAGACTGTGAGCTGGAGGATGATGTGGACACTCCTGTTGTGGTGATCGAACCCCAGGCTGCTAGTTTGCTGGATCTGAAGAGGCAATGCCAACATGAAGACTTTGCTTCCAATGCTGGAAGTCCAGACATCAAACTGCAGATGGGATTTTCCTGCAACTGCAAGTACTTTAATGGTGGAAAGTGTAGTTCATCTTTCAAGGAGGAGGAGTTGCTGTCACTTAGGATGAGGCATTTAGAACTGGACAGTACTGCACTGGATCTTATCGTTTTAGCTCAAATAAGAAGCCATGTACACCGTGGGGAAGACACAGCCAGTTCAAAAAAGGGCTCACAGAGCTCTCGGAAGCGTTATCGCTTGGACTACTTTTATGAAGGACAGAAAATCTGCCGTGACACTTTCATGTACATGCATGGTGTGTTCAAGGACCGCTTAGCGGCACTACTGAAACATTACCTAGAGAATGGTGTAACCCCGAGGACACATGGAAACAAAGGAAAGATGCCCAAGCATGCACTGGAGCCAAATGACATCGAACGAATTGTGACATTCATCCACAATTATGCAGAAGAAAATGCTGTTCTGCTTCCTGGCAGAATTCCAGGTTACAAACGGGATGACCTAAAGCTACTGCCCTCCTCTGTCACCAAAGCGGGCATCCACAAGCTGTACAGCGACTCCTGTGAAGCCAGTGGTCATCGAGCTGCAAGTGAGCGCACCTTCTACCGCCTCTGGCACCAGTATGTGCCAAATGTACTGCCCATGAAGCCCATGTCAGACCTGTGCTGGACTTGTCAGAAGAACAGTACTTTGTTGCTCAGGGCTGCAAAACAAGACCTGGGAGAGAAAACGGCAGCACTGGCCAAAGCTGAGGAACATCTGCTGCAAGCCACAACCGAACGGTCATTCTACAACAGCAAGGTCCAGGAGTGTCGCCAAGCCTTAGCTGAGAATGGCATCACAAAGCTGATGGCTCCTGGGAACACTGCACCAAATGCATCCAGTAATTTGGAGGTAATGTTTTAGGCCTACTTTCTCTTATAGGACTTATGAATTTATAAAGCACACACAATATCAACATGATTGAACTGTAGAAATGATCATGCACTTAGTTAAATATTGTAATATACATAAGAATAAGGGACTACATAGTAGTGCTTGGTGAATGAAATGTATGCTGAATATAATGTCCTAACTGATGTTGATTTTACAGGAAGCATAATGCTTTGACTAAATTAAGTAAACTATTGCACTTTATTCACTACAGGTTCACTACAGTTTTGATTTCGCCCAGCAACTGCATTACCCTCATGACCCCATGCAGCCTGGCCCCATCTTCTTCAAGA
>JAGKQL010000026.1:5507012-5539343 GCA_018398635.1 Cyprinodon brontotheroides
ATATATATATATATATATATATATATATATCCTCTAGCTTTTTCTCCGCCTGGAGCGATATAATATATCTGAAGAAATTGTTTTTATAAGCATTTTTTATATTATTTTAGTGCCAATTTTAGTGCCAATTAAGGCCTTGATTAAAAAAAAAATGAATGAATTTTTAATTATTTTTATTTATCCGCGAAACCCTGGTTCGCCTCACGATGCCTCTTGCTGTGAGGATGTATGCACATGCTTTTCAAATAAAAAACAAAAAATCCTACTTTAAATATCAAAATGTGCGGTTACCTGCTGGAACAAGTGAAAGTTGTGAGATATTTAAAGGGTGTGTGGATGGACTATAAATTAAGTTTTGGAGTTCATATTCAGAAATTAATAGAAAAATGCAAAAAAAGAATAAATGTGTTAAGATGCTTGTCAGGAGCTGATTAACGGGGGAGCAAGCTGTCAGTCTTTGAAGAGAATTTATTATGCAGTGATTAGGTCAAACATAGATTATGGTAGTATAGTTTATAGCTCTGGGGAATAAAACCTTACTTTAATAAGATAGAAGCGCTATACAAAATCAGGCTTTTACTTATTTGTTGTGGAGCATTTAGATAATCTCCAGTAGTATCATTACTAGTTGAATTGGGAGAAAATGCCACTTGAAAACGAAGGACTCAACTGGTGAATATTGGGCTAGGTGTAAAAGGACATAAAAAGAAAATCATCGGTCAGACTTCTTCTGAAAGATTGTTGGGGAATATGAATATAACGAAATAAAAGGTTTTGGATGGGTAGTAAAGAAAGAGGTGCCAGAATTTTGAAAGATTATGTAATAACCCCAACTGTTCCAATACTGGCGAATTCCCACTGGATGTTTTTACACCAGTGATCGATTTACAAATACAAAAAATAATGAATAAACGGGGAAAATACACCAACTGATATATCATAGTACAACAACATTTAAGTAAAAGCAATATTATTCAGTTCTACAGGTATATACAGATGGGTCTAAGGGCAAGCCTGAAGAACAGCAGTAGCAGTATACATTCCGACATTCAAAATAAAATTGCAAAATAATAATATCTAATCATGTGTCAGTATTTACAACCGAAGTATTAGCTATCATATTAGCACTACAGTGGATCGAAGCAGTTCAACCACTAAGAACTGTAATATGTACCAACTCAATGGCTACGCTAAATAGTCTTCTAAGTGGAAAATCTGAAACTAGGCAAGATTTAATATTTGAAGTATTGCAAAGTCTATTTAGAATATAAGGCAGTTAAAAATAACCGTATTTCAAGGGTGCCAGCAGCACATATTTTAGATGGAAATGAGAAAGCCGGACAAGTTAGCAAAGAAAGCATTAAATCTTCGGCAAATAGAAAATGAATGTATTTTAAGTAATTCAGAAATGAAAACATTGATTGATTATTGAAAACTTCGAAGAAATGGCAAGCCATATGGAATAATGAGTCAAAAAAGGAAGTCATTTTGTATCAGATTCAAAAAGATTTATTGGAAAGGAGAGGAAAAAGATATGGAAATAGGAAAAAGATATAATTATTTCAAGGCTAAGAATAGGTCACACAGCATTAAAACTACAGTCTTTTAAAATAGGAAACATGAAACAGGAAATTGTGACAAAACTTGGAGAGATCCAGAAACAGTACAACATATTATTTTGAGTGTACTGGCGATGTAAGGGAGAGAATGAAGTTCATACAAGAGTTGAGAAAAATAGGGATTAATGGGAATTCAATAAAAGCACTGTTAGAAGCGAGATAAGACAAACAAGAGTTAATGAAATATTATTCAAATATCTAAAAGATACAGGAACAATTAATGGGTTGGATTATAGTTCTTTTTATTTTTTTTTTTGGGTATAGCGCAGTCTTCAAAAAATTGTGCACTCCACACTCCAGATCGGAAGGAAGAAGAAGAAGCAGAAGAAGAAGAAGAACCAATCCGCCAAAAAGAAGAAGAAGAAGAAGAAGAAGAAGAAGAAGAAAGAAGGATGTACATGCTTTGCTTTGTGCCTTGCGAAGGCGGTCTGGGCGGTATGTGGGATTTGAGGTAAAATACTCTTGAACGCGATTAGCGACTTGCATCAACAAGAGCCGAACTCAAGGAAGAGAAGCTGGCGGTAAATACATGAATTTAGATTACACTTATACAAGCTAAAAAGCAGCCTAGCCTAAGCTTCACGACTAATAGCAGCCTAGCCACAAAGCTCACGACTAATAGCAGCCCTTGCCTAAAGCTATGGCTAATAACAGCCTAGCCTAAAGCTACGGCTAATGGTAGCCTAGTCTAAAAGAACAAGCCTTTATTAAGTGCATTTTTGTGATTCACAGGAAGCGATGCGCCCGTCTTCACAACTTCGGAGGACCCAATTAAAGCTATGAGCGAGCAAGGGTAAGATTTAAAGAATATGCTTTCATTTAAAAGGAAAGCTGGAAATGGATACCGATCATAGCTGTACATTTTGTTTTCACAGACCTCCTATTTGCTCGAGGAGCCATATCAACTAAGTCCGAGATTTTACTTACGATGTTATTTAAAACTGATATTGTGTGTAAGTGACTTGTTTTAATGTTTTTCCTTCCTTGTTACTGTGACTTTGCGTTTGATTTTTAAACCACTCTCATTTAATTGTTTTTCCAGCTGCCTGTAAGACGATTTTTCAGACGGTGCGCTTGGGGAGTTTCCAGATATACGCAGCCAGCCACACGCTGCATCGCGAGGGGAGGCAATCTGCTTTCGAGTCGCCAGAAGAAAGAGGGTAAGACTTTTATTGGTGACTATTTTTCAGGGTGCATTAATAGATGTGTTGTGTCCATACGTAGGCGCTGATTCATGTTTTTTTTCAGCTGCTGAAAGCAAGGCCAGAGTGTGCTAGCAGATGAGGAAGTGGAACTCTCCGCCGCCCGTCGGCCTGAGTTCCGCCTGGCGTCGTCGGCGGTGTCTCTGGATGGATTGCACGGTAACACTTGCCATTTTAAGTAGGCGGATCTCACTGAACTCTGTGTTGGCTTCACCCCGATTTAGGGCGATGCGAAGGCTACAGGGCCACGGTATGCGTCTGCACATCCGGACCTGCCTCGAGGGGAATGCTGCCAGTAACCTCCAACCCCGAGGAAGCAAATGGACCGTTCACGAGTTGTAATTTTAGAAACGCATGTGTTTGGATACGCAGCGTTGTATATAGTTGTGTGTGTTTTAATAAAGCTCTTTCTTTGCATAAAACAGCTTCCCTGGCAAATCTTCATTTCCTGTATAAATTCATTCATGTCTTGATGGTAGCATAATAATTTGTAGTAGTAGTGTAGGATAACATAAATACACACCATATGAATAAATAAATATATGAATGAATAAATATATATAATAAATATATATATATATATATATATATATATATATATATATATATAAATATATATATGTAAATTTATAGTAAATATTAGTGCTGTCAATCGATTAAATTTTTTAATAGCGATTAATAAACATCAATGCCTGAGTTAACTCATGATTAACGTGATTTTAATCGCTATTTTTTCCTGATTGAAAATCATTTAAATACTCATTGACATACAAAAAAAAATACATACAGGCTAGGTTTGTGCCAATGTTCTTTTTTAAAAATGAAAACAGGTCATAGATACTGATTTATGCTATAGAAACATATGGCAAGAAGATGGGGAGGAATGTAGCAAAAAAATAACAAATATGTAGCCAAAAAAAAGGCCCTGAAAACAGGCTGATGTAAAAGACAGTCTTTATTAGTTAATACAGTCTTTTGAACAAAGACAAGCATTTTTATCCTACTGCTATAAAATTTAGTAAGAGTTAACATTAGATGTTAATTAACCAAGATAATAATGAACAATTTTCAATCAATACATCAAAAATCAATAGACCGACATCACTAGATGGAGGTAGTCTATCTCTCTAGAAAGTTACTTTTCAGCCTCTTAACAAAAATGAGAACACACACACACCCACTCACCTACACACACACACACACAGCGATACCCCACCTGTTGGGTGTACACAGACGGCAAAGTGCCGCGAGCAGATTCCATTTCACCTCAGTAATCTGTTTTCTCAGCGTATTTCAGGTTGCTACTAGTTACCAGACACTCAACTTGTTTGTTGGTGGTGGGGCTTAAAAAAAGGCACTAAGCTACCCAGTGTATGGCGTCTTTTCCTTGAGGAGCTCGCTCTTGAAGCCCGCGAGAAATGTATGTGACTGGGGAAAAAAATAGCCCCGCCTTCCGTAGGCTGCAGCGGGATGTACTTGGAAAAATTGTACCATAAAACCACATGGCGTAATCTGCTAACTTTCACGCTAAAATTATCGCTGTTAAAATGGCTCAAGGTTAACGCTGCTAATAACGTATAATTTTGACAGCAATTCAGTAAATATGGTATATATATATGCCAACCAATCACGGTGCTTAATTTTACTTGTTTAAAAAGCAGTTGGTTCGGCCCAATAATTTCAGTGGCAGTACTAAAGCCTGGCGCGTATTAATGCGGTGGTTTTGCTGCCAATCACGCAGCCATTTTACTTGTTTGGAGAATAGTGGCTTCAGCCAATACCGCAGTAGGTTATTCAAGCCAGACCTGGCCAGCCGCGCGGGTTTGCTGCATTCATATGCTAATTAGGGCCATTAGTACAGCTGATCGCTCTCCACATACGTCAGAGTCCGTTTCCGACAATTTGTGGCACGACAAACGCGGACAAGCGCGGGTTGCAAATTGTCGGAAACTGAAGAAAATTAGGGAGATCTGCGGGAGTTTACGGGGGTTTACGGGGACGAAAATCTCACTTTTCATGCAGTGGTTGTGGCCAGACGTGGGCAGACGCAGGTAGGGGCTCTTATCTCAGCTGAGCGGGGAACACTAGTTACAATGGCTTGTGCAGGGAATGCAATTGGCAACACCATACCACCGATGTTGATTTTCCCACGGGTCCATTTCAAGTCCCACTTTGTCCAAGATGGACCGACTGGCTGTATAGGGACGGCCAATCGCACTGGATGGATGCAGGAGGCTGACTTCCTTGTGTTCTTGAAACACTTCCAGATGCACACTCGTAGCTCCCCAGAGTCTAAAGTTCTGCTGATTTTAGAAAATCACCCTTCACACCTTTCCATTGAGAGTTTAAACTACTGCCATAGCAAAGGTATTGTGCTGCTGTCATTGCCGCCACATAGTTTTCATAAACTGCAACCTCTTTACAGGACTGTGTATGGGCCAATGAAAAAGGCAATGATGGTGGCCTATGAATCATGGATAAAAAGTCATCCTGGCATGATGATGACCATCTATGACATCCCAAGCATTGTCAAGGAGTCTCTCCGTGTTTCTGCAATGCCATCAAATTTGCAGGAGGGGTTCCGCTGCACAGGGATCTGGCCATTCAAAAGGGACATTTTTCAAGACCATGATTTTTCCCCTTCTCTGGTCACTGATCGGCCTCTAGTAGGCCTACCTACCGCTGGGTTTCCTTCAGCAGCTCCTGCGGCCTCCACGTCTCCACCAGTCACCAACTGATCATGTGCCTCCTTCAGCAGCTCCTGCGGTCTCCTTCAGTCCTGCAACAGCCTCACCTGAAGCCTCCAGCTCTCATCCACCAGCCTCACCTGAAGCCTCCAGCTCTCATCCACCAGCCTTACCTGAAGCCTCCTCTCATCCACCAGCCTCACCTGAAGCCTCCAGCTCTCATCCACCAGCCTCACCTGAAGCCTCCACCTCTCATCCACCAGCCTTACCTGAAGCCTCCACCTCTCATCCACCAGCCTCACCTGCTTACTTTTCTCCAGAGGCTATCTGGCCACATCCCAAAGCAGGGCCCAGAAAAATGACCAAAGGCAGAAAACGGCACTCCACTGCCATTCTGACTGACACGCCAGAGAAGATGGCATTGGAGATCGAAAAAGAATTGGAGAGAAAAAAGTTACAAAAAAAGTTCAAAAAAAGGGGGAACGAAGACCAAAAAAATGAAGAACATAATGCCCGAATCAGAATCAGATGAATTCTGTATCATTTGTTTTGAGAGGTACTCAAGGTGGAGGGAAGTCTGGTCACAGTGCTGGAGCTGTAAGTCCTGGGAGACTGACTGAAACCAGATTATTATAGCCCCAGTATTGTCGATGTTATAGTTTAGAGTTGCTAAAGTGATTGCCAAGTTACTGCCGTTAAAGTAGATGCAGTTGTATTGTTGACATTACATTTTTTACTGTTGTATTTCAAAAAATGAAATAATATTTTACATGATAATAGGCTAAATAAAAGTTGATAGCCTCACAAATTGCTCCATTCTTCCTATGTCACTAAAAGCCTACTGTAGTCAATTTGAATATTGATTGCACAAAAGGCCAACTAATCTATAATTGTGATCTAATCAAAGCTGATGAATAAATAACACTGTAATATTATTATAACAAAAATTTTGGATAATAATCATTTAGCTATCACTGACACATATTGTAATATATTGAATTTATAACAGGTTGCAACCATCCCCAACCAATGTTGCAACTGACCCCGGGCTCGGGGACAGTTGCAACATCTGACTGCTTACATTCAAATGCAAATTGTCAAAAAAGTAGATTCTGTAATTATCTTTAAATGGTTTAGACTATTAACAGACAGATGTAAGTGTATTGTATAAAAAAATGGTTTGTCTAATCCAAACCGTCTCTGAGTAAAAGAGCCAAATGCAAAAAGTGTTGCAACTGTCCCCGGCCTCCCCTACCTCTGGTGCTGTGGCAGTATCGAGGGAGGAAGCCTTCAATAAAAATTCAGAAACTTATAAACAGCTTTTGGAAAAGCTTTTCAAGGCAGAGCCTCAGAAAAAGGCGCAGGAGCAGCGGGCTAACCATGCCCTCTGCCAGCTGCGTAAAAAGGAAGAGGTGCTTAAAGGAAGAGGTGCTTAAACGCTCCCGATGCGCTGCTTCAGCTGCTCAAAACGCGCTGCGGGACCTTTTGCTGTGCCTTGATGCGCGTCAACCATTGCCTTTGCATGTAAACTCGCTGCGCCTGCTGCGTCCGGCGTGCACGCAGCATTATATCAGGCAGATGGGTATTCTCTTGAAAAATGTACTGTTTTCATTGAATTTTTATAAATATTTTAAGTATAATTTACATTTTTATTTGCATTTAGAATAAATATTGATTTAAATGTGGGTTATCTATTTTTTAAATATGTGAACTTCACATTATTCCTGATTAAAATGTATTTGCTATTTCTCATTTACGCTGAAAGCATTGATTGGTTTGTTGATTTGTAAATCTTTTCTGGCGGGCGGCTAATGTGCAGTCTGATTGGTTGGTGTGCTTCGATCTCAAGGCTATTAGTCAGTTCCATAGCCCTATATACTAGGGTGACCAAACGTCCGTATTTCCCGGGACATATCCGTATTTCACGTCCTGTCCCGGGCGTCCCGGGTTTTTTTTAGAAAGTGAGGAAATGTCCTGATTTCACTGCGCACGACGCTCCGTGTGACGTAATCCCTGAGCCGCGTCAGTGCGGGCAGCCCTGTTCTTAATCAGAGGCTCTGTTCGAAAACCTAGGGCTGCATCCTCCAAGGACGCGGTCTACCTAGACTGGATCCTTCGAAGTCCTTGAAAATAAGGAGGCCGGAAGAGTTTTGGCTGTAAATTCGAACAGGTCCACCCTTCGGCGGGTTTTACCACCGTATGCTCTGTTGCTTAGCAACGGTGAAAGTTGACACACAAAGCAGGAAAAGAATGAATACCGAGGTTTTCAAAACTGTTTGTTTATTTATTTATTTATTTTAAAAAGTTAAAGTGAACAAAGACTACACTCACAAGAATCCAGAGTGGAATAAAGATTCCAAACCACCTGTAGCAGGAACAAATCAAATCAAATGTAATGATAGAAACCTTAGTCAGTTAAATAACCTGCTGCTGTCATTTTGCACATCTCTGATGTTGCTGCTATTTTCGAATATCCATTACTGTAAAAATGTCCATAGCTGCATATTGGTTATTTATTCTCCAGTTTTATATTGTTAAAACACATTACAGAATTTTATTTTTTATATTTTAACTCTTCCCTATTATGTTATTCCTTATACATTTTCTAAGGTCCTCATTTGTGTGACCATTTTCAATAATCTTTCTGCTGCTGTAAATCTGCCCACTTGTGGGACAATAAAGGGATTTTCTATTGCTTATATACTTACCGTGTTCACGATCACCCTAGTAACGACTAACGCTGCCAGTTAACTGTTGCCACAACACCCTAGTAACGACTAACAGTTGCCAGTTAAACTTCAGAGAGACATTAGCCCACCAAGGAATCGGCAACAGAAGATCAGCTGTCATTAAAGTTTTAAATACGAACATTTACACTCAACTCAGGACTGATGACCACAAGGACTCAAGTCACCAAGGACTTAATTTCTCTCTGTTCACGCACGCAGCCAACGAGGTTTGTTTGTTTGTAATTTATTTTATTCATTTCTGTAAGGTTTGGTTCGTGTTAGCGTTTTAGCTAACTTCATTCTGATATTGTGTATTGTGTTTATTTAGTTTTCACGGTTTTTGGGAGGCTTTACAAGATTGCCTGGAGGAATAAACCCGTTAAAGAAAACCTACGTCTTGTCGTCGTGCTTTGAGAGGAGTTACAGTGAAAACTCGGGACTGTTCATCACGTCGGAGGTGAAGCCATCCCAACCGAAGCAAGATCACGAAGCCAGCTCGTATCCAGTGTGCCTAGCAACCGTTGTCAAGCTCATCGTCGGTCAACGCGCCTGGCTTTTGGGCATGAGCACTGCGGCTCTCGTAGCAAGGAAGGATACGCAGATAAGTGGAATGCACACACAACCACTTGATTAAACTGGAAAAGCGGATACGAACTGAATCAAAGACTGTTTAAAAGCGAAGCCACCAAGAAGGACACTGACAAGAGTGACTAAGGGCATTAGCAAGAAACGTCTTTTCTAGGATTTATTTAAAGGTTGAGCTAAGTGACGCTGGTTCCATGGTGTGTTGTGCTGTAAAGCTATTTGTTTGGTAATGCAATGTTCTACATTTGAGTCTTTCATCTAAAGGTTACTGAAGCTCATCATTTAAGGAAGGTTAAATATTTACATCTTTCAGTTAAATGCTTTTGTTTTAAGTTGGAAAGTATTTTATCTGCCACTTTAAAGTGTATTTTTGGTATTTTTTGGTATTTGACATTGATGCTTATTTTCCTTCTTATGTTTTAAGCTAATGCTATATTTTGGGTTTCTTGTGAATTTTGAGCCATTTTAGTGCATTATTAGTCATAAGCACAGTGAATAGTATTTTGAACTATTTAAGTATTTCAGTACATTTATTTCATTTCAGTTTAAAGGCACTAGACACATTAGAGTAGATGGTTCCACTTAATGCAGGTTTTATTTACTTTCACATATGTTAGCATTACAGTTAGCATTCACACATTCTATATTTACATTCTATATTTATTTATTTGAGTTTACATTTAGTACAGCTTAGCGATGTCACAGTATAGTGAGTCAACACTTCAGGTAGGGCAAGTTGATGATGGAAGTGAAGTCCTTGAACATCTTCCAAAAGATGATGTAAGCAACTTTCAAGAACCACAGCCGCAGAGACACAGCGAGCGTACCCGTACCCTGACAGAGAAGGGAAAAGCAATGCAAGAGGAGAAAATGAAAACACTCAAACTAAGATTCAATTACTCTTACAATAAATGGCGAACAAATGTAAAACTCTCCAAGAAGGCACTATCACATACAACAGAAGCGTTTTCAGAGTGTCTACTGCAAGATATCCTTCATGATGTCAAGGGCCTTTCAGGAGACGTCCACCGTGTCTATGAAGATCTGCGCAGAGTCTCAACTCCAGACCAAGACACAAGACGACAAGTAGATATCTGCACACAAGTTTCAGATTTCATTGTTGCCAAAGTCACAGCTTACCTGGATGGGAAGCACCCACATGAAGATGAGCCAGATTGGCCGGAAGCTGGTTCTCTTTGGAACTCCACTTTAAGTGAATTGGAATCTGTCACTTCCTTTCTGAAGAGTCCCTCAGAGCGCTCAAAAGCATCTTCCATAAAGCACCAAGAAGCTGTCGCGGAGGCCGCAGCAAGCCAAGCTGTTCTGCAAGTCTTGGAAGAACAACAAAGAGAACAATTGGAATTGCAGCATCTGGAGGCAGAAGCTAAGAGGAAGATAGCAGCCCAAGAGATAGCAGACATGAAGCGACGCCAACAGAAAGAACAAGAAGAAATTCAGTGGAGAATTAAAAGAGAAGAAGAGGCAGCTGAAATCAAAGCCAAACTCGAAGAAAAGCGTTTGAAGATCAAACATTTAGAAACAGTCAAAGACTTCAATGCTGCACGAGCAAAGTGTGAAGTGTACAACCAAGGACTAAATATCCATGAGGTGTCACAAGATAATCTGGCAGCAGATCGTAAGCCATCACTTCCTGAAAGAGGTCCTCTGACATCTACACCTCAAGCTTCTATCGTCCAAGCTTCTCAACCAACAGCTACGCCAGCTGATTCAACTTCATTAGAGCTCATTAAAATGCTTTCTGATGCGATGAGTGCGAGTCGTATACCTGTTCCAGAACCTGCAATATTCATGGGTGATCCGTTAAAGTACAGCGACTGGAAGTTGTCATTCCAAACGTTGATAGACCAGAAAAACATCAGGGAGAAGGAGAAGATATACTACCTTCGCAGGTACGTGAGCGGACAAGCCAAGAATGCACTCGACGGTCAGTGTTGTGCCTGAACGCGTTCATTGAACGAAAGTTCATGAACTCGTTCATATTTTCAGTAAAAAAATCCGCACTTCAGTAACCTTAAATTCCTACCTCAGCCTGGTCCCTCAGTTTGTGTCAGTAAAATCTTTTTGAGCGGAGGTCTTCAACAGGGGATCCGCGACCTAGGGTCTACGGAGGTACCGCATGAGGTCTGCATGGTTAGTTGATATTTTTATATTCCCCCCCATTTTTTCCCCACTAATTGAAATGTCTTTAAATACACATAACATGAAATCAACAGACTGTAGTAAACAGATAAATGGAGTCAGAAGATGTCTTTTCAGTCATCAATGCTCACATTCAGCGACACACACAGGAGCTCTTTCAAGTTGGGCACCGTTTCATTCACAACAACCAGGAATCAGAATCAGAAAAACTTTAATAATCCCAGGGAGAAATTAATTCTTTACATTACTCCATCTGTAATAGAGTGACTATAGGACACAATTTCATACAATATATATAGTTAGGGGATCCCCGCTCCATCTCGCCATCAGTTTGGGGGTCCTTGGTCTGGAAAACAGAGTATGTATTGAAATGCCTGGTATAATTTTCCAGGATTCCAGTATTCCTTTTTAGTATGTATTGAAATGGAATTTCAAATGGAAAAAATTATTAAAATAAAAAAAAAAACATTTGCACCTTAACCCCTTAAGCCCTGACGTGTGATTCCCACCGGTGGGTCCAGCCGCCAATGCGGACTTCGGTTCGCCTCTGTAAACTTAAAAGCTCCACTTGCCTTTAATTTTTAACAATTTTTTATCGCTAAAAAGGAGAGGCTTTAATCTTTCAAAAAGTATTCTGCATAAAGGTTTTGCCCAAAATGTTAAGATTTTAGAGCTATTTAAAAACAGCTGATGAGATATAACGGTCCTCAGGCGATGACGCGACTGCCTGGAAAACACCCGATAAGCCGATCATCACGGCCATTTTGTGGCTTCACGAGACTGTGGAAAGACTCTCAGAGCATGGCACAGGATGTTCAGCTATGCAACATCATAAGGTATTTTCCGGAACCCGATCTAAACGTCTGCGCTCTCCGTGCGCTCTCCGTGCGCTCTCTGTGCGCTCTCTGTGCGCGCTCTGTGCGCTAGAGAGAATTTTCACTGTACACAGCTTATTTGAATGCTTCCAACTACGCCCATCGAAACCTATCCCGAAAATAACCATTCACTGAGCGCATTTGAATAAAACTGCAATGGCGCGGAGGAAGATGTCAGATGTGGAGGCGCTGGAGGAAATATTTCGGAGCGACGTGGAGCTGGAAGACTCTTCTGATAGCTGGTGGGATTCGGACGAGGAGGAAGAGGAAGAGCCAGACACAGCTGACAGAGTTGATCTCGGTGATGGGTAAGTTTTCCCCCAATCACACAAAATATTTGATGTATTGTTCTATCTATCTATCTATCTATCTATCTATCTATCTATCTATCTATATATCTATCCTATCTATCTATCCTATCTATCTATCTATCATATCTCTTTGAGATTTTGTTGAAATGTAAAGTGCAATACAAATAAAATGTATTATTATTATTATTATTATCTATCTATTGATCTATTTATTTATTTATTTATTTGATTATTTATTCGATTATTTTATTATTTATTTGATTATTTGATCATTTATTTATTTGATTATGCATTTATTTATTTATTTTATTATATGCTTGTAATAACGGCAGGAAGTAAAAACCATGTGGTTATTTGTTTATTTATGTTTTACTAAAATATGTTTTATTTTACTAGTAAGGATTTCATGTTTACTTTGGTTCATTACTTTGTAATAAACCTCTAATTCTTCAAATACTTTATTTTTATTTATAGTCAAGTGGAAGCCGAACCATCAAGCTCAGATGGAGCTGAACCTCCCCCCACCTCTCATGATTTTTCATCTTCTTTGAGGTAAGATGTCCATTATGCCAAAAAAATTGTTACAAAATAACAAATGTGTTGTCACAGTGCAACATTGGTGTCTTTGCTTTATTTTATAAGACTATGATGCAGCTTCATTTTCAGTATGTCATTTTTTGTCAAATTTAGTCTTCAATATATTTAATTCTGTTTCCACAGTGGAGATCGTGCAGGAGAGGCTGATGAAGACTATGTTCCACCAGTTCCTTTGAGGTCTTCAGGGCGTGGAAGAGCTCCAGCCCCAAAAAGAACAACAACCACACAAAAAAAGGCAAGGAAACAACTGAAAGTCAGCTCCTCAGCGCACCAACAACAAGGTGAGGATTGTTGGCACACTAGAGAGGAACTTGATACGGAGCCCGAATGTCCATTATTTACTCCAAAGAAAGACCCAGGACCTCAGATTGACTCTACAAAAAGTTGGTCACCCCTGAGCTTGTTCAAGCTTTTCTTTAGTGCCTACACCATTCGGGAAATAATCAATAACACAAATGAAAATGCAGAGTGTTTACTTGCAGCTGGAAAAAAATTCAAATGGCTACCTTTGACAGTGGACGATTTTTACAAATTTATAGCCATAATTATATTCAGCGGACTGGTACAAGTACCTTCAAAGCCAGACTTCTGGCGAACAAAATGGCCATATAATTTTCCATTTCCACGTAGCTGCATGACCCGTGACAGATTTGATTCCATCCTTTGGTCCCTTCACCTGTCCAACATCAAAAAAGATGAAGAAAACGAGCAAAAAAAGGGAACTCCTCACTATGATCGGCTATTCAAAGTAAAACCACTTTATGACGACATCAGAGTTGCCTGCAAGACTCTTTTTCAACCAATGCGAGAAATATGCATTGATGAACGGATGGTGGCCAGTAAAGCACAAATTGACTTCAAGCAATTTATGAGGGACAAGCCTACCAGGTTTGGGTACAAACTGTTTGTTTTGGCTGATTCCAGCACTGGCTATACTTGGAATTTTTTCATTTACCAGGGGAAGTCTGCCGTTGTTCGGGAAGAAGGTCTCAGCACCACATCAGTAATGGACCTCATGGATTTTGGACTTTTAGGAAAGGGCTACCATTTATATGTGGACAATTTCTACAGTAGTCCTTACTTATTTCAAAAACTGGCTTCAAACAGCGCTGCTGCATGTGGCACCATCCGGCAAAATCGTGTGGGATTCCCCAAAACAACACTGAACAACCTTCCAAGATCTGCACAGAGGGGAGAGATGCGGTGGATCAGAAAAGACGGACTCCTATTTATGAAGTGGAAGGACACCAAGGAGGTGACGGTCTGCAGCACCTTCCACAAATCTTTCAGTGGAGAAACTGTAAAGAGGAGAGTCAAAGAGGCAGGGCACTGGGTAGTGAAAGATATTCCCGTTCCTGACTCTGTGAAAGACTACAATAAGTTTATAGGAGGAGTTGATCTCTCTGATGCCCTGATCCAATACTACTCAGTCAGAAACAAGACAATGAAGTGGTATAAGACTCTTTTTTACCATTTTGTTGACCTTTCTGTTGTAAATAGTTTCATTATGTTCAAAATGCTTGCAGAAAAAAGAGAGGAAAATGCCATTTCACAACGGCAATTCAGAGAGAAACTCATGGAGGAGCTCATACTGGAGTCCAAAGGAGAAACAGCTTGTCCTGAACCAAGCACATCATTTTTGGCTCAACCCGGTGCATTCAAATGCCCTGGGTCAGTTCCCAGATACTTTGGGGGAACAGCAGAGGAAAAGCGAAGGATTTGTGTGTGGTGCAAGCAGTATGGCAGTAAGAGAAAAACACCACTGTACTGTTCCAAATGTAACGTTGCCCTCTGTCTTCAGCCAGACAGAAATTGCTTTGAGGACTACCACAAAAACTTGTAGTTTGTGGTAGTGTAGTTGTTACAGTTTTTTTTTTTTTTTTTTTGGTGGTGGTGGTGGTACTTCAGAAAGTATTTCTGACTGTTTTACCTTGTTCTAATAAACGTTTTCTATTTGGAGTCAAAGAAAGAGCTTTTAGTTCATCATTATTATACATATTATACTGTGCACAATGGTACATTTTGCATATAAATGGGGTAAATGTCATGACCAATGGTTATATTATATGTAGAAAGTGTCATTAGATGGTAATAAGCTATTTAATTTTAACAAACCCCCAGTATTGATGTAAAAAACACATTTGGCACAGTTTGGTGACATTTTTGGATAAATGTGCCAAAATGGCCTCTCCGCCTAAGACATTTCACTCACTAATACCATTCTAAAATCAATATGATTCATCTGATTGAGGTCCCAAAAATTTGGTATCATTTTTACACAACATTTAGATTTAAAAGTCTGTACCTACTTTTTGTGCTATAAATAATATTTTGGTAGTGTTTTGCAATGTTTATTTCAAAAGAAAAATTAAGGCGAGGTTAAAAAATGCAAAATATTTTGTATTTTGTCCCTAATATTTCAGGCAGGGTCAAAGCTACAATGGTGCTGACACCAGAAAACCATTCTCTGACATCTTACCTTTACAGAGGTACCAAAAGTTTCTTCTTAAATCTAATAGCTGTGAAGCTATAAGTGATTTACTTTTGTGTTTTTTTAAGGCAGAAATTTATTTATACCCCCTTAGGGTGTAAGGGGTTAAAGACTACTTTCCTATTTTTCTTTTAATAAATTACTCATAAAAAAAGACCATTCAAGCAGCACACATTTTTCCTGATGTTTTGAGAATATACTGTAGGGGTGAAAGCTGCAGCTGCTACTAATGTGAAGATGAATGGACAGCAACAAAGCGTTAGAAGCAACAAATGGGGAAATGCTGTCCCCTCAATGCTAGTGTAAATCCTGGTTGGATAAGGATTCAAAACTGGATATGAAGATGAAATCTGACGCACTAGAGTTTCAGAGTTACAACTGATAAAATGAATTGCTGTCTGATGGTTCTACAGTAGGCTATGATTGTAATTGAGCAATATATGAAAAGAAAAGAACTGTATAACCTAGTTCATTTTTTTGGTTTTGAATTATGAACTATAGAACAGAAACTACATCATTTTAAGAATGTGTGAAGATGAACTACCTTCGAACTAGTTCACGTAGAAAGCGAACTTTCCCAAGAATGCACTCGACGGTTACTTCCTTCTAGGAACAGAGTCAGCCTACACTGCTGCATGGGAGCTGTTGGAAGAGAGATATGGAAGCCCATTTACCATCGCAAAAGCATACAGGGATAAGCTTCACACATGGCCCAGGATTGGAGCCAAAGACAACACTGAGCTCAGAGACTTTGCCGACTTTCTTCGCAGTTGTGAAGCCGCCATGCTGCACATCAAGGCACTGGAGATCCTGAATGACTGCAATGAAAACAGGAAGCTTCTTGCAAAGTTACCTGACTGGCTAACAGCTAGATGGAATCGGAAAGTCGTTGACATGGAAGAAGAGAACGGCGAGTTCCCAAGCTTCAGTCAGTTTGTCAAGTTCCTCTCAAGAGAAGCAAAGATCGCCTGTAACCCAGTTACATCGCTGCATTCACTTAAGCAAGATGAGGCTGAAAGGGCAAGGCAGCCAGCAAGCAACAAGCAGAAGCAGCTAAATTTTGAAGCAAAGACTCTAACCACAAGTTCCAACGAGCAAGCCCCTAAAACATGCCTGTTCTGCAAGAAAATCGGCCACACCTTGCATGTATGCAGGAAGTTCTTGGAGGAAGAAGTCTCAGACAGAGTCAAGTTTATCCAAGGTGAGAGGCTGTGTTTCGGTTGTCTTGAACTGGGCCACCACTCTAAAGCTTGCAGCAATAGGAGTGTCTGTGATGCTTGCAAGAAGCGTCACCCTACTTGTCTGCATGAAGAAAGAGACAACGGAGAGCGAAAGACACCACAAGCCCAACACAGTCAATACAAGTCAAGCAACCAAAATAAGGAAAGGACTCAAGCTGAGCAGGATAAAGACACCGTCACAGCCTCTACACACAGAGTTATCCAACATGAACCTGGTTTGAAAACAGCCGCAATAGTTCCTGTCTGGCTCTCATCTGCTACTCAACCAACAGAAGAGGTGCTCGTTTACGCTCTGTTAGACTCACAGAGTGACACAACGTTTGTACTGAGTGAAGTTGCAGCGGCTCTGGGTGCAGAGAAAGACCAGGTCAAGTTAAAGCTCTCAACTATGACTTCAACCACTGTCATACAATCTCAAAGAGTGAAGAACCTGCAGGTTCGAGGCTTCCACTTGGACAAAAGAATCACCTTACCACCATCCTACACACGTGACTTCATTCCAGCCAACAGAACCCACATCCCCACCAAAGAAACTGCCGAGGCTTGGTCCCACTTAGAGCACCTGAGAGAACACATCGCACCTCTGCAAAGTTGTGAAGTCGGTCTGCTCATTGGCTACAACTGCTCTCAAGCCTTACTCCCAAGAGAAGTCGTGTCTGGTCAAGCCAATCAGCCTTTCGCGCAACGCACTGACCTGGGGTGGAGTATCGTAGGCCATGGGAATCCCTCTGTGGAGTTCGAAGACGCAGTCGGCATCAGTCATCGCATAGTCACCATGCGAGTGTCACCAGAGATCAATTCTCCCGTCAACCTGAAGACTGAAGAACTACCGCACAGAGAAAGCAAGGTGGGAGAACTTAAAGAAGATGATCCTGAACTTCGCAAGGCTACAGTGCTGAACACAAAGGCAAAGGAAGACAGGTCATTGTTGAACCGCCTGGAGAAGTTCTCTGACTGGTCAAAGACCATTTCTGATTGTAGGTTTAATCGAAGGCAGAGCAGCCAGGAGATAAGTGTCCTCACCCAGGGCAAAATATAACTTTCTAAGTATATATGTGTATATATATATTTAAATATATATCAACTATATTTTGGTAATCAATTACAATCATTTTTGGATCATAATAGTCATTATCAAAGAGTGAGCAACAAATAATAGAATGTGTAATAATTGCTTTTCTTCTGTCAGGATGGCACTGTCCAAGATCATTTGGGAAAAGCATGATTCTCCTTACTTCCAACCCCCCCACATGAAAGTGGTCCTGAAACAGGAGGCTAAGAGGGTAATTAGTGGGGAATTCCAGGGGGAAACGGCACCACCTGCTGTCATAAAAAAATCAGACTGCTATTGTGTCTGATGGCCAAACTCTGGCTAAAATTACTCTGTTTGAGATGTTTGCTGATATGTTTGCTTATGTCTTTCGGGACCACAGCCTTCAGGGAAGTGCACCCCGACACTATTCTAATCACTCCAAAGACGAGGTTTTTCAGAGGTCCCACCATCAGTGTCCCTGATAAACTGACGGTCCAGGCACAGTCCAGGCAATCAAAAAAGTGCAGTCTGGGAAAAGACTCTGTTCCACTCAGAACTGTCCAATTAAAGCAAGTATGTGACTCAGAGTAAAACAAGTTTGCATATCTGAGAAAATCAGCATCATATGGACTCTGGAAATAAGATAACATTAATTTCCTTTTTTTTTGCCCCCCCACCACCCCCAACCCAGACCCAAACCATGACAGACTGGATAATGAGAACACATACACAAGAGAACAAAAGCACTGATCTAGTAAGATGTTTAATCTTATCGAAGCTAATGACTGATCTGATCTCCTGGGAGGAGAACATTAGGGAACAGTAAGGCAACTCAGCAGGGAGAATAAAAGATGTCCTCCAGCAGGCATGGTCTGTAGCTCTATAACTCTGCAAAGACTTCACAAAAAGGCATGTTATAAGCCTTGCTTTAAAAGTAGCCTCCCATTCTACTTTTTAGAAATTTAGGAACCACTAGTAAAAACCTGCAGATTAAGAGAGCGAAGAGGGCTCTGTTAGGGAACATAAGGAACAATCAGATCTCTGATATCAGATGGAGCTGGGTTACTTAGGAAGCTTTTTAAATTCTATTCTGGATTTAACAGGAAACCAATGAAGAGAAGCAAGGATGGAAAAAAAAAATATGACCCCTGTTAATTTTGTTCAGAACTCTGGCTGTAGAATTTGGATCAGCTGAAGGGTTTTAAGTACAGTGTGTGAACCTCCTGATTTGATAGAAAAGAATTGCAAAAATCCAGCAGTAAAAAAAAACTATTGATTAGTTTCTTAGCATCACCCCTGAAAAAGATCTTTCTAATTTTGGCAATATTCTGGAGAAGAAGAAAATCCCAGAACCCTGTTCATTGTAAGATTTATTTGACAGGTCAATAAATGATTAAATGTAATGAGTGTTTTAAATGTAACTAAGGAAAGGCTAGATTTTGACATCTTTCTAAAGGAACATTTTGCAATTACTTTCATGTAATTAGAACATATCATTCCACTTTTTTGTTACAAACTATATAAGCAAAGTGGTCATTCTTCCACCTTCATATTTATGGTTAGTGGCCATGTTTTATGCAAAAAACAAGAAAACCCATGGCAAAAAGGAGGGGACACAAAACGGTTTAGGCCAATCAATAGTTTATCTTAACCTATAAGTAACTTTAAATAAATAAAACAGGGATGAGATGTGAGTATGTAAGAATGTTTAGTGTGTGCAGTGTATGAGTGGGTGAACATGAATGTGAGAATGTGTCTGAGTATCAACCCAAACCAAACTGAACCAACCAACAAAGGGAGTACCTGGAGGAGCAGAGAGAGAGAGAGTGTTAGTGGAGCCCAACTTATATAGGGAGCCTTAGTGGCTCCAATTAGTAAGACCCGCCTCTGGCTACAGGAGGAACCGCCCCTGCAGGTCAGAAAAGGGCCGTGACATTTAACCAATATGAAATTAAGCTTCTGATCATTTCCATCAGCTTCTTTCTCTCTTCTCTTCTTTCTGCACTTTGATTCTGTGATTGGATTCTGTGACCGTAAATAATTAAAGCTCTGATCATTTTATCGGCTTCTATCTTGGCTTCTATGTTTGATGTTCTATGCTTGGATTCTGTTACCGCTGATAATTAAATGACTTCTTGCATAACTTTCATGATTCCCAGCCAGCATGCATGGGTGGGTCCCATATGGGTTTATTATGGGCTACATGGGTAATGGGTAGGCATGGGTTTTAAGAGGGCTAACTGCATGAGACCCATATGGTTAACCTAAAATGGGACCAATTAGGGCTGGCCCATTTGGGCTAAATGTATGGGCCCTATTAAGCAATAATGTGGGCTAACTGGGAATGGGACAGAAATGGGCAACCCTATGTGGACCCATGTAGTTTCAGTATTATGGGCCCAACATTAGAAGCCCATGTGGGCTAACCACATTGAACCCACACGACATAAGCATGGGCTTATTATTATTATATAACAATTATTATTCAATTTTAATATTACAATTAAAATCTTAGATAATAAGGAATCTTCAGTTAGTATATTTAAAGCTTTTTACCCAGTAAATGATAAAATATTAATTAAGAAATTGGAGCACTCTGACACCCGGGGAGTAGTCCTGCATAGGATGAAAAGTTATCTAAGTGACCAGAAACAATTTGTGCAAATGGTTGACTGCCAGTCATCGTGCCTGGACATTGTTTAATAAGAGATTCTAGCTCAGAGATATCTTAAAATGTGATTAAAAAATATTATATTTGTAGTAAGAATTACTTGTTTTTTTAATGTAGTACTTGGTTGTTTGTTTGAAGTATTTCTAAAATTAATTAATATTATTTGTTAATTGTCGGAAACAAATTCCTTTCATCCTTTTATCCATCCTCCAAGGTGTATTCTATTTGAACCTAAAACATGCTCAATATATTATCTATGTGTCTGACTCATTTATTAACACCAACATGACACTAGGCTTTCAAAAAGACATTGCCATTAAAAATAAGGCTTCAATGCTTTATTTTTTAAACCAGTGTATTGTTCTAGCATGTTTCTTTTTTATTATTTTACACTAGAACAGTCCAGTCTGGAGGTCTTCTAACATTTTTGTGACATCATTTTTAAATATGCACCATGTATACGTTAACTTCTGCTGCTCAATCAAAATGAAGTTGTTAAGAGTGGACTTTTGACCTTTTTTATATCCAAAGTGTTTATTGCAGCTTTTTAACAGCAGGATTTAATTCTTATTTGGAGAAATAGTTCAGATCAGACCTCCTTGAAAAATATTACAAAATGTTTAGAAAATAAATTCAAACAACACTCATCAAGTGAGAAAGACAAAAGTAAAATTTTGAGCATTTTTTTTCATATATGTGACCCTGCCTATGAAAACCCAGCTAAAGTCATTTTTGGTGAATCTCAACTTAATGTATAAAACCATTCTGCACAATGTTAAGAATGTATTCTGAAAAATTCAGATTGATATCTCTAAAATTCACAGAGTAGGGCCATATCAAAGATTGTGCTGCATACGGGTTCAGAAAAACTGACTTTTGAGAAATTCCAATGTAAAGATTTGGAACTCAAAATTCTAAACTAAAAATACTTTCAACACTGATGCATCTTGGAATCACAATTATCCTGGCAGTGTGTCATACACCAAATTCAAGTTTAGATTCTGCTTTTTCAAGTAATATCCAACAGATGTATAAAAATGTTCATGTTTAATAAAAATGGATCTATTTAGTATGATGATCATGGCGAAAAAGCATACAAATTACACTAAATGAATGTCTAGGTGGTACCAGATGAAGCTGATTATGTAAGCAGTTGCATAACACAAATCATAAATAATACAACAAATCATGTCACTTCAAATAAATTCAGCCATTTTATTGGTAACACCATTAGCAGGAATACATTTACCCAAGGGAATAATTGAAACATTTCAATTAATTGAGGATAATACAGGAAAACAGAATTCTCGTGAAATATTATAATTTTTACATTAGTATTTAATTACAATTAAAGTATTTATGAAATCAACAATGAAATCAAATTTACATTTACTATACTGATATAGGTAGTCTATATCAACCTTTTTCAATTACAAACATTAACATTATTTACATTGCGCAGTGGTTCCCAAAGTGAAGGTCATTTTGACCTTTAGAAACGTTTAACCAGTTAAACCAGTTTAATTCGTTTGGCTTTCTTGCTATTTACATCAGTGAGACTCGGTGGTGCTACCGGGCTTGGACATACCAAGTCCTGGTATTGCTCTGCCACAAACTCTCGGATCTCCTTAAATAAATAAGCTTTCCGTTCATCACTTAGGCCTGCAGGCTGCAGAGCAACAGGTTTCTCAACAGGCACATCAGTAATGCTACCCTTGAGTAGCTTGTGCGTCACTGGCTCTGACTGAGCCCTGCTCTTACACACCACACTCCCATCAACTTTGCATTCAATGTGGTGGAGGAGATTGATGGATGGTAGCCTCCTGAAGAATGGTGAGAGGTGGGTATCCCAGCCATACATGGGCACAATGACATTCCCCCCCTCATCACCACAGAGCTGGGGAATCAAGACCCCACTAGGAGACGCCTGACGCACAACATTCTCGATGTCAGCTAAGCAGTCAACCTTTGAATGCCTGTATTTGCGCTTGAACAGGCCAAACATTGAATCAGGAGCAAATTTTGTGTGGCCAGCTAACATGAATGACAGGGTTATGCTTTGATGCTTGCCTGTTATAACCCTCCAGAGAAGGTATTGAATCACTGCATTATTTTTATTTTGGCCAGCGCAGTTGTCTGCATGTAGATGCACGCGCGCCTCCTTCAAACAAAATTGTCAAAAAAAAAAATCAAGCAGGCTGATTACACAGCTGGCACCTTTGCTAACTACAGTTGCCTCGTCCAGGAGAAAGATGACCATCTGCGGTAGACCTTCTGTGACGACACCAAAGACTGCACACTTTCGAGGCGTCTTGAAGAAGATGGGGCCAGGCTGCATGGGGTCATGAGGGTAATGCAGTTGCTGGGCGAAATCAAAACTGTAGTGAACCTGTAGTGAATAAAGTGCAATAGTTTACTTAATTTAGTCAAAGCATTATGCTTCCTGTAAAATCAACATCAGTTAGGACATTATATTCAGCATACATTTCATTCACCAAGCACTACTATGTAGTCCCTTATTTTTATGTATATTACAATATTTAACTAAGTGCATGATCATTTCTACAGTTCAATCATGTTGATATTGTGTGTGCTTTATAAATTCATAAGTCCTATAAGAGAAAGTAGGCCTAAAACATTACCTCCAAATTACTGGATGCATTTGGTGCAGTGTTCCCAGGAGCCATCAGCTTTGTGATGCCATTCTCAGCTAAGGCTTGGCGACACTCCTGGACCTTGCTGTTGTAGAATGACCGTTCGGTTGTGGCTTGCAGCAGATGTTCCTCAGCTTTGGCCAGTGCTGCCGTTTTCTCTCCCAGGTCTTGTTTTGCAGCCCTGAGCAACAAAGTACTGTTCTTCTGACAAGTCCAGCACAGGTCTGACATGGGCTTCATGGGCAGTACATTTGGCACATACTGGTGCCAGAGGCGGTAGAAGGTGCGCTCACTTGCAGCTCGATGACCACTGGCTTCACAGGAGTCGCTGTACAGCTTGTGGATGCCTGCTTTGGTGACAGAGGAGGGCAGTAGCTTTAGGTCATCCCGTTTGTAACCTGGAATTCTGCCAGGAAGCAGAACAGCATTTTCTTCTGCATAATTGTGGATGAATGTCACAATTCGTTCGATGTCATTTGGCTCCAGTGCATGCTTGGGCATCTTTCCTTTGTTTCCATGTGTCCTCGGGGTTACACCATTCTCTAGGTAATGTTTCAGTAGTGCCGCTAAGCGGTCCTTGAACACACCATGCATGTACATGAAAGTGTCACGGCAGATTTTCTGTCCTTCATAAAAGTAGTCCAAGCGATAACGCTTCCGAGAGCTCTGTGAGCCCTTTTTTGAACTGGCTGTGTCTTCCCCACGGTGTACATGGCTTCTTATTTGAGCTAAAACGATAAGATCCAGTGCAGTACTGTCCAGTTCTAAATGCCTCATCCTAAGTGACAGCAACTCCTCCTCCTTGAAAGATGAACTACACTTTCCACCATTAAAGTACTTGCAGTTGCAGGAAAATCCCATCTGCAGTTTGATGTCTGGACTTCCAGCATTGGAAGCAAAGTCTTCATGTTGGCATTGCCTCTTCAGATCCAGCAAACTAGCAGCCTGGGGTTCGATCACCACAACAGGAGTGTCCACATCATCCTCCAGCTCACAGTCTGAAAAAGCAAGAATATACATACATATATTTTAAACTATGGTAATATATCATCATCATCATCATCATAATCATCTATCCATACCACTTGATGTTACTATATAGATGCACTGTAGTCATCATTATTTCATTATTATTATTATTTATTATTGTGAATGTATTATTGTATTATTATTATTATATTATTCTTCATTAGTAGTATTAGTAGTCAGCAGTAGTAGTAATTTAATAGTATCACATAATGTCACTTTGCATTTTGATCAAGTCATGGAGAGTCATAAGATGGGGTCAGGGGAAACAACGAGCAGAGGAATGGAAGCAGGGAGTAGACAGTGACTGAAACCAAACTAGCGAACTGATTTGACTAACTTGAGGAGTTTTACCACACATGTGAAGTGACAGCAAACGCAACACATCACCAAACAATCCCTCTCACAAATCTGTTAATACATTCTCACTTTTTTACGGACTGATCATCATCTTATTCGCCACAAAACAGACGCTGACTGGGCAGTCACACGTCAGGCCCCTAACTCTGGAGTCATATTCAATGTTATGACTATGTTATTCATTTACGTAGTTTGTTATATGCCAACCTTACCTTCATAATCTTCATCAGATGATTCATCCAAGATATCACCCCCATCTTCATCGTCGATGAAGTAAATGTAGTAATGAACGAATTTAAATCACTGCGTGATCCTATATCTCCCAGATTTATACAGAGGAGTTTGTTGAGGCACTCGGCTACCTTCTGCTCCTTCCCTGGCGCCGTCATGTCAGATGGAAAGCAAACTCGCCTCAGAAAAAGTAAACTGACAAGACAAAAAAAAAGACGAAATGCTAAAAAAAACAAAAGGTTTGACGTCTTTGCCAGACCTGTCTTACAATGTGTTGTGTCTTACTCTTATTTTCCCTCAGGCGTACAGTACGTAACGTAATGAAGTCAAAACAGCTGGGAAAGTGGCACCGGCTAAAATCGGAAGTTGTTGCTTCCTCTTCATGAAACATCGTAACAGATGCGCATTGATCTCCAAGTTTGTACACTTTTTAATGATAGAAAACACAAGTCTTTCGTAGAAATGCAGTGCCTAAACCAAACCACACCCAATTTAACCGTTGTTTGTACACATAAAATAATCCCAAAGATCATAGAAAAAGCAGCGCGAATGCATCAAACTTCCGGAAATTTTTAGCAAAAACAACACGATGTAAGGTTTAAAAAATCACAGAATACGCTATTTATCATGTTAGAAATTGACTTTTAAACAAGCCATCCATAAAGCCTCAGTACTTAATCATTTACAGCAATAATCTCATATAGCACAATTTTGACATTTTTATCTGATATGACAGCTTTGACGACCTTTATTGAATAATTAGACGTTGCGACTTTAGCCGGGTTCCTCATGGGCGGGGTCACATATATATTTTCAAAGTCTTCACCATGAGTAAAATAATACAAAAACCTTAACATTTCTATTAATGATTAAATGTATCTTTTAATCTGGTAGCAAGTCTTTTTAACCTATTTGTTTACTTTTGCACTGCACTGTTTCCAATAAAGGTTGGTGAATTGAAGTAGGTACTTTACACATCCACTGAAAAAAAATAGTTCCAAAGCACATGTCGGAATCAAAGGAGGAAGACAATATTTATACATTTTGAATCTGTCAAAATCTGTGAGTCTTACATACTTTTTATATTTGTCCAAACCGATGTAGCACTCTCAAAATCTAAAATTGTGTTTCTTGACAAAAGGTAAAATTGTTAACTGCTAGGATGGATATGCGGTTTCCAGAATCAAACATATTTTCTAAACCTACGGAATGTTCAGATATAGTGAACAATGATCCAGTATGTAATTACTTCATCATAGAGGAGGTTAAAACAAAAGTCTCTTACAATGTTCTCAGATTAGAAACAGGCTCTTTCTATCAACCCAAAAAAACAGCTTAAGTTGGATCATAAATTCCATTTAAATTCAAGCAGAAAAAATAAGACCTGGAATAGAAAGTGAAAATGACGTCATTGAGGTGAGCTTCCTAGTTCGCGAGGCTTAATTGTTTTATAGTCCGTTGGCACGGAGTCTGCAGGTTGCCTGTCCTACAAATGAATCTGTAAGCACATTTCTTCTGTCTGTTATACCTGTATTGTATCAAATTTTAGGGAAAGATTTTAAATCTTTTCTTTTTTTTAAAGTGCTGCTCATATACTTTGAAGAATATTTTGATACAGAGCGATTTCAAACTGCACTGCTGTGCGCCATACCATTTTCAAATACTGTGGCGCCATTCTATTTGCTGAGCTACCGCTGATTTGAGCGCCAATGCGGCATAATTAGTTCAGTACTAAATCTAAGTTTCTAGCAGAGGTTTTAAATTGTCTTGGCAGGATTAAACCACCTGCATGATTTAATAATTTTCACAGCCAAGCTACGCAGTGTTTCCGCGGGTCATTAAAAATCATTAAAAGCCATTTAATTATTTTTGAAAAAAATAAGGCCTTGGCATTAAAAGTTATTAAATGTGATTATCGGTGGCATTTAAAGTGCCTTTTTTCTCAAAAAAAATAGGGTCATAAAAACAGTTTCATCAGATATATCACCAACTTGTAGAGCGATTTGTGCCTTTTCTTATGGATGCTGAGCTGTGGGACAGGTATTCAGCATTTAAACATAATGTGCATACGCTCAAAACCTGTTTGTATATGGATTTTTATATACAAACATTTTTGTATATAGTTTGTATATAGATGTATATACTTGGGTTTTTGTACATAGTGTATATATTTGTGTATATATATACATTACTGATTAGATATATTTGTATTCATTTGCACTGCCTGATTTTGTAATCTCTACAGTTCTAAGATACGAATTTTTTATTTTATTTTTACAAAGATTCCCCACATTGAAGATTTGTATTATATCATTTTTAGGAATGCTGTGCATTGGCATCTCTTGGCTCATTTGTGCTGATGAACATAGTTTATATATTTTAGTATAGAAAGATATAGTGTATATATGTACTATATTGTAGATCAGTGCTGTTTCACATTCTCTTAAAAGAAAGATTTGGCAGATGGTCACTAATCTGTACAGGTGTACAACAGAATGTGCCATTTGTAAATGTATTTACACATGAAGTGGGAAGCTACCCGGTTTGATCCGATTTATGATAAAAGGGATTGCAATAAATAGTCTATAAAAATATATATTTAATAAATATATATTTCTCATCCAGTTTGACTTCAGTTTAAATAGTTTTGCTTCTGAATAAATATATGTAATCTAACTGAAAGGTCACAAGCATTGTGAACATGATAAAAATGAGATCTGAGCTTCCTCATTCATTCTGGCAGCTGCTGTCTGATCTTTGGTCTGACCTAAGATGGCTGCCTTGTGGGCACGTCAGCCCAGCGGCCGGAAGCGTCCAGTGGGGCGTCTGTGTATATCCTCTTATGGTTAAAAGAGGGATGATGTGACTAACCGAGTTGGCATTCGCAAGTGTGGCCAGTTATGGTGGGGTTGCTAACCTATCCTGTCTTCCGCAGGAAAGCCGATCATGACGAGTGTGTGTGCCAGTAAGAGAGTGGGAGGAAGAGAGACGGCAAGCACGCCAAGAAGGAAAATAGTGCGGACGGAGGAGCGGATCAGCTCTGCGGATGCGGTGGGGAGTAGGCCCATCACTTGACTAATCCTAAGAAGGCTGGAGGGTATGATCCACGAGGTGGACGTCATGCCGGTGAGAGATGTGCAAAGAGGACGGGTCAGGAGACGCATGTTGGGAGCCAAGCCACAGAAACCAGGCATGATCACAATGAACTACACGAGTGATAGTACGGTGGGCATGAGAATCCCGTGGCAACCAGATAAATGCAAGTTTTGTGATGAGCACCTAGACTCGGCTTCACAAGCGGCAATGCACTTAAGAAGGGTGCACAAGTGCAAAGGAATATCTTACATTTGCATAAAATGTGCAAGTAGTAAGAGAAGGCTCGGCCAGGCATCCGCACATGCCGCACGATGCGTAACCAAAACACAGATCACATCCGTGACCTACAACGAGGCCTGCACCCACTGTACCTCTTCATTCAGATCAAATAGGGGGCTCTCTCAACACATGAGTAAAATGCACACAGCGGTATACTTCAGGACAAGGAAAGGGACAGAAGAATCATGTGTTGCGAGCGAGGTTTCTGACATGGAGGAGAGCCCTCCAAAGGCGATGACAGTAGAGCGGCAAGAGGATGGGAAGGTGCTACCTTCTCTCAGTGAAACTTTCCAGTTAACCCTGGGAGAAACAGAAGACAGTATATGGGGCCTTCACCCCCTTCATTCTTCAAAAAAGGAAATAAATAAGATCATGAAAAGAGCGATCTGTCTAATGAACGGCACACTAAGGGGAAGACAGATAAGAAAGAAAAAGGGTGTGAGTAGACATGTTACCAAGAATAGACTCAAAGCCCACAGATATAGAAGACTACAAGAAATATACAAGAAAGACAAGGCAAAAGCAGCAGCACTGATACTGGATAAGATCGAGGAGATCGGCTGTGAAATCCCAATTGAAAAGGTTGAGGCGACATATAAAGGAATTTGGGAGGCAGAGGATGGCTTTAAAACCATGGGAAAATTTGGGTTGCTTGCCAGAGCGAACGTGGTTTCCTAATAATCACCAATCCACGAAACTAGAGTGGTGGGTGAGCAATCTGAAGTCAGCAGCCTGGGTGCGGACGGTGGGTTTGGAGCCTTTCAAGATCGGATGCTGAAGCGAAATACAAAAGGACTGGCGACTATCTTTAAATACGTCACTTTAAAGGGGTGGCATTACTGCCTCAAAGGGTATCGAAACGGCAATATTGCGAAAATAGCGTGGGAAAACTGGGACGTACCATAACTAAAGGCGGTTGGTGCAGACTCCCCTATCAAATATGGTGAGGAGCTGGCGGTGACACATCATCGCTTTAGAGGACGGTGGTTGGAGACTGTTTCGGTACTGGAAGGAATAATGAAGATAAGTCACGAAATTCACCCCTAGCAGTGGTATTCGTGGATTTAGCGAGAGCGTTTGACTCAGTGCCACACAGACTAATTGAAGCGGTACTAAGTGGAAGAGAGGTAGATGAAATCATAAGGGCGTTCATCCGAAGCACATACACCGGGGCATATACCGAAATAAGATCGGCAGGAAATGTTTCAAAGAGAATAGAAACGAAATCCGAGGTAAAGCAGGGCGATCCCCTATCGCCTCTACTATTCAACCTGGCAATTGAACCGCGTAGCGTTCATTAGCGTATGCTGATGACCTGGTGATCATCAGTGACTCCTGGGGCGGTATGCAGAAGAACTTGAAGATCATGCAAGAGTACCTCCAGAATGTCGGACTGCATATTAACTTTAAGAAATGTGGGGGATTCATGTGGAGCAAAAAGGGCAAGAGATCTCTGACATTAAATGGTGGTGACCCCTGGAAAGTTCAAGGCGGGGAACTTCCAGTAATTGGACCAGGAGATGACTTTAAATACTTGGGGGTCCAAATAAATCCGTGTAAAGGCATTTTACCACCAGACTTACCCAATAAGGTTGAAGACATACTGGGCTGTATCTCCAATGCTCCCTTGAAACCCTCACAAAAAGTTCATTTGCTGCAAACATATGCCCTTCCTAGGGTACTCTATGAAGCGGACAAGAGGATGGTGGGGAACGGTGCACTGATTAAAGCCGACAACATGATCCAATCCCGGGTCAAAGAATGGCTGCATTTGGACCCATCCACGGCAGATGGGATGATCTATGCGAGAACACGAGTTGGAGGATTGGGCATACCTAGATTGCAACGAAACATTCCAATGACCCAGTTGAGGAGAATTCTTGGACTAAAGGCATCGGAAGATGCAACGACGCGGAAAATAGCCAATGAAGTAATTTCACCTGAAATTATAAAAGACCTGTGGCGCAGACACAGGGGCGAGAGCAGAAAAACAGAAATGACGGAGTGGGATGGAGAACCAAATCCAGTGACCATCTCGAGCAGTGCATGGAGACAGATGGAGCTGCAGAGATGGAAAGCCCTTAAGTGCCAAGGCAGAGGAGTTGGGGTCTTTGAAAATGACCCCATCAGTAATAAATGGTTGGTTAATAAAAAACCTATGACGGAATCGGAGTACATCTTGGCCCTTAAACTCCGAACAAACATGGTGCAAACGCCTACTACACTAAGTCGGTGGTTGAAGGAGAAGCCATACAAAGTATGCAGACTGTGTAAAAGAGAAAGTGAAAACATAATTCACATAATTGGAAGGTGCGATGTGCTCAAATCAAACATAATGCATAATCACAACATGATATGAAACATTCTTGAATGAGAGGGCGTACGGAAGGGCTGGACGGTCCGGAAGGAGATGAAGGTGTCTCTCCCAAATGGGAGAACAGGAGTTCCGGACTTGGTTCTTGTCAAGAACCAAAGTGCACTGGTGGTGGATGTGGCGATCTGCTTTGAGTCGGACGAGGGGACGCTGGAGGATCGAAGGAGGACCAAAGTAGAGAAGTACGGACCATTCGCTAGAGAGATCGGAGGAGAGCAGGAGCAACGTCAGTGGAGGTGTTCGGCTTCCCCCTAGGAGCGAGGGGGAAGTGGGACTCGAGAAACGAGAGACTACTGAGAACAATGGGGTTCTCAAAGACTGGTGTATCGCGGGTTGCAAGACAACTATCCAAGAAAGCACTGATGCCAACTGTGAATGCTGTAAAAACCTACAGAAGACTTATTGCAAAACTGACATAAAAATGTTATCTGTTTTAAGTGTGTTCATATCTGTTCAGTGTGTTCAAAATAAATGGTAAAACGGATGATCTGTTGTGAGGTGTCATCTGTTCATATATGTTACTTCCAATTACAGGCTCGAGTGGAGTGTGACAGTCCAGAAGCTCGGCATCCGGTGCGCAGTATTCTATGGGTGATGAGGGTAATGAAGTGTACCCCTGTCCACGGGAGACGTTAAACGGTTCGGGAGAAATGGAGGCCCACAGCATTCTGTTTAGGATAGCTAGGGATCCTAGTGCAGTTACAATGGTAAGAATAGGGCAAACTGCCTGGGCATCACCCTGGAGGTGCTAGATTTGACCTCCAGTGTATACTTGGCCGGGTTTTGCACCTGCCAAACTCCGGAGTCCCAAGGCACACGATATGTGCCTGGGCGAAACTGGGCCTGACTCTGAAGAGCACTTGAGCATTTCCCGTTGAGTACCATACGCCCAGTTCCCTGCCTCCCTGAACATAGCCAAATGCCTCGCCATCACTAGTGACGCCGCGATGAATGGATGAACGAGATTCCCACTGTCCCTAACCCCCATCCAGCTTAAAACCACAGCCAAGGAACGGGCTTGGCAGAATCAGCGGGAAAGAAGACCCTGCTGAGCTTGACTCTAGTCTGGCACCGTGAAGAGACATGAGAGGTGTAGAATAAGTGGGGAGGCCCGCCGGTGAAATACCACTACTTATCGCTTTTTCACTTACCCGGTGAGGTGGAAGGCGAGCCCCGAGCGGGCCTGCTCGGCGTCATGCCCTCGCCGGGCGCTGACCCGCCCGGGACATTGTGCGGCAGTTGGGGAGTTTGACTGGGGCGTACAATCCTGTCAAACGCCTTAAACTTGCTAAGCAGCTCAGGGAGGACAGAAACCCCCGCGGAGCAGAAGGGCAAAAGCTCGCGTGATCTTTGATTAGTATGAATACAGACCGCGAAAGCTGGGCCTCACGATCCTTCTGACTTTTTGGTTTTAAGCAGGAGGGGGTGTCAGAAAAGTTACCACAGGGATAACTGGCTTGTATTGCCGCTCATAGCGCAACGCCGCTTTTGATCCTTCGGCTTAGGAAGCTTTTTAAATTCTATTCTGGATGGAAAAAAAATATATGACCCCTGTTTTTAATTTTGTTCAGAACTCTGGCTGTAGAATTTGGATCGGCTGAAGGATTTTAAGTACAGTGTGTGAACCTCCTGATTTGATAGAAAAGAATTGCAAAAATCCAGCAGTAAAAAAACTATTAATTAGTTTCTTAGCATCACCCCTTGAAAAGATCTTTCTAATTTTGGCAATATTCTGGAGAAGAAGAAAATCCCAGAACCCTGTTCATTGTAAGATTTATTTGACAGGTCAATAAATGATTAAATGAAATGAGTGTTTAAAATGTAACTAAGGAAAGGCTAAATTTGACATCTTTCACAAAAGGAACATTTTTGCAATTACTTTCATGTAATTAGAACATATCATTCCACTTTTTGTTACAAACTATATAAGCAAAGTGGTCATTCTTAAATCTTCATATTTATGGTTCATTGGCTATGTTTTGTAAAAAACAAACAAGAAAACTGATATGGCAATTACATATGTTCTGGAACAAGGTTACTTAACATTAGCAATGGAGGAATTCAAATGTATTTCCAGAACATTTGAAATAAAAATATGTCCTTTTTTTTT
>JAGKQL010000026.1:5558574-5574339 GCA_018398635.1 Cyprinodon brontotheroides
AAAAGGGCAAAGTATTGAATTTCACATCAAAATATCCAGATTTGAATTTCTCAGGAAGTCTGATTGCAAAGCAGAAGCACAAATGTGTCACAGTAATACTGAGTTTGTGTCCAGAAGAAGCTCCTATGCTAAATTCAATATTTTCATTTTTCAAAGGCTCCACTTACCTGTTTTAATGAATCTGACTATATCCGTAGTCTGTAAAGAGTGTTTAAAAATGTAGTACTGTTTTCTAAAAGTATTTTTTTTCTCTTAGTCTTAGATAAGAATTCACACTTCAGGAGACTTAGACATAAAACTTTATTGTCCTGTATTCTTTACATTTTTACAGACAGGATTTTTAAATTCGTATTCACAGCCTTAGTAAAATAAGACTTCATCCTAAGAGTATGACAAAAACCTTTGTTTCTCCTCATTCGCAGAATATTTTAAACTGTGAATTGATCAAGATTTCAAGAATTCCCTGTGTGTTACCTTTGACTACCGCTATGGATAGATACAAATTAATATATTAAAAAATTTTTTCTATGTATTTATGAGTCTGGACTGACATACACTGCAGTGTTGATTTAATATATTTTTTATTCTTCCTCCATAGATCAACGCATCCAGTCTGTACCTTACAGATGCAGCAAATGTTGCATTTTTTCCCCTTGAAAATGGAAGTTTTAGCTCCATTGACCTACATAACCATGAGCACTATGAAGTCCATGGCGAAGCAGGGGAGACTACGGAAACAGTACCAGACCACACTACCTCTCTTAGCACATATCGCCCATTTTCTTTTCGTAGTGGCACGCCACCCACGGCAAACTTGATCACAGTGGCGAGATCAGCTTCCACACAAAGGTCATTCCAAAGGTGTGTTCAGATGTTAACAGTTTGTGTTTAATACAAATTAAATCACTTTAGTTCTTAACTTTGAAGATGATCCTTGTAGAATTACATTTTAAGCAAACTGAGAAACTAGATGTTAAAGCCTGAATTCCCCAACTGTGGGACATTAATGCATTTCTTCTTCTTATATTTAAGACACAACACAAAGTGCTGTGCATTGAAAGTCTTACATGGACTTGAACGTTGTGCTGTTTTTACTAAATGAATGTGGTATGATATTGCTGGTTTCTTTTATTCGTGTTAATGCATTTTAGGGCTCTCCATGTGTCTGAGGTGAAGGAGGGAAAGCTTGTTTCAACACGTGTGGTCATGGTGCGTTTCACTGAGTCAGAGGCAACTGTGTCCATCATATTGTCAAAATTAAAAGTTGCCATGGCAGATGAGGAGGACTACACCCTCACTGACACCCTCGGGAATGAAATTGTTGAGTCTGAAGGGACAACTGGTAATTAGAATATATAACTTTTTCACAGACACCAAAATCATACCACTTATTCCATAGCGTTAATGTTGTAAGTAGCGGCATTACATTATTCTTTACTTTAGCTAACTCTGTTTTCTCTGCATTTCTTCTTTGAAGGGTCTGTGTACTGGAAACAAAATGCCAGAAAAGTTTTGGCCGTCAAGACATCGACTTTTCGAGAATTGCACCGGCACCGTTCAAGCAACAGGTATTTGTTACACACTCAAATGACTCTAGTTTTTTCAGGTTTGTAATGAGCTGTAAAGGACACACATACTCATCACAGCCAACGCAGCACTAATAATGTTATGCTTAGAAGAGCTGGCTCAAGTGGTGTAGTCTACGTGATACGTAGGTATGTGCCATACACCCACTAGAAAATCGTAGGAATTTCAGTAAAACCACTTGTGTTGGGTTCAGACAAAATACCTTTAAGTGTCATCTGCTTTAACCAACTGGGGATTAGAGAAGATAGAGCGGAAATGCACAGGTTTATACAGGAATCCGTCTTATTTTAGATGGCAATAGTAGATGATCGTCATCTGCTGGATGATGTCACAGCAAATGTAGTGCTAGACCAGGAGTTTGAAATCTCTTTTTCGAGGGAGACCTGGCCAAGACGGCACACCAGTTAAAATACAAACAGAAATACAACATAGTTTATACAGGAATCCATCTTATTTTAGATGGCAATAGTAGATGATCGTCATCTGCTGGATGATGTCACAGCAAATGTAGTGCTAGACCAGGAGTGCCACTATGAAGAAAAACCAAAAGGGTGAACAAAAAGTTAAATGTAGAAATAAACACAAATAGTAAATTGCAGAACAATAGGAAAACTCAGCAGAGCACTAAAAATAGACGTTGTTGTCCTCCTGCAGTCTAAGCCTATAGCAGCATATCTGTTGAGATTGCTCAGAATAACCTAAACAATCACTAACTAAGGCTTTGTCTAACAGGAATTTTTAAGCCTAGTCTTAAAAGTAGACAGGGTGCCTCATGGACCAAAACTGATATGTATTTCCACAGGAGAGGAGCCTGATGGATATTATATGCTTATTTGGCATATTAACTTACAAAATTATGTGTTTTAAATACAAATTTTTCTTCCAAGGCTTGTCTGATTTGTTTTGTGTCATTTACACACAACAATAAGCCAAGTAAAGCAGAAGTTAGGGTTGAAACAGCAAAGATCTGTCTTTATCTGGAATGCAAAGTGCATTTAATGTCTCTAAGCACACTATACCCACTACAGCGGTTTAGACATCAGCTGTTGCTGGCTCTAAGAGCCGATGATTTGAAGTAAATCTAAAGAGGGATCTCCAAGGTTTCAATAGAATTTGGCAAAAATTTATTTTTACCAGTATGTAGGCCATGCAAAGCATAAAAGTTTATAAAATAGGCTTTTACTATTCACTGAAAATGGAGGGAAAATTTGCTACTGCAACTAAAGACACCACGGTGATTGCAATGCTTTGCAGAATGTAAAAACATAAAATAAAACAGCATTTGGCTGCAGTTTAAATAAAGCATAAATAACGAAAATATATAAGTATCATCAAGAACTACTGATTTGAGTGGTAAAAGATTAGCAGTTATTTTTTGTAAAGTTAACATAACAGTTAAGGCTACAAAAGATACTGCAAAATTGAGAGTGCTTTAGGGATAAAGCTAGCTATTTGGGAACTGAGCCAAACTTTCCATCACTGATCTGAAGATTTGGCAGGGCACAAGAGTACTCGTATTCCAGGACACGCCATCCTATGGTAGAATGTGGCTATTACATATTCATTAACCAAATTCTGAGTCGGATGAATGGAGCCAGCAGTTAAATCCAGACATACAACAAATTAAAGTGAGATGTTGACCTGACACTGTCAAAATCTATGCTTTGATTTCTTGCTGGTATACTGTAACCAGTTGACTTTTTGGAGAATTTGATTCCAACTACTATTAAGTCAAACCAAATCATGAATAGTCATTATTTCTCCGTTTTTATTCTGACACAAACATCACTTGTCATAGCCCTTTTAACAATATTATCAGGCAAAAAAGATTGCAGGTGCATACTTCTCATAAGTCTTTTTTAATTTGCTAATCCAATGCTCAATGTGCCAAATGCAGAAATGAAGAAGTGAAAAAACTTTGTGAACAAGTGGAGGAACTGCTGGAGGCATCTCAAGGGCTAGAAGAGGTTACCAGCAATATTCATAATCTTGTGACCCAGAGCCGGAACCTGTCTCCAGTTTGGCCAGAAATAAAACAGGCCTTTGTCTGTTTGATCTGCAGAGGTAATGTTTCCATTATGCGTGTTTACATATTAGTCACCTATGCATAACATGTCAGTATTGCAAATTGTTTTGAGTTTGTTCTTTAATTTTGACCAAAAAAGTAACCTAAGACACAATGGACAATGCCGTGACTGTGGCTCAATGGTTTGAGTAGTTGATGAAGGATGTGTGTTCGATTACAGCCTCTCCCTTTCACATGTTTATGGATCCCTGTGCGAGACACTGAACTCCGAGTTGCTTGCCGTCCTGCGTATCGGTTTATGGATGTGTGCTTGTTGTTCAGTGCAATTGGGAGAAAGTAGCTCCAGTGTACAGCTTTGAGTTTTCAGTTTGACTGGAAAAGTGTTTCATAAGTTCGGCCCATTCACCACACTGGGGCACTCAAGGTGCTTTCTGTTGTACATTTATGATAGTGGAATATAGTTTTTGTGTTTTTGTTAAGATGCATAGCCTGGAAGAACTGCATCCTATGCAGAATGTATTAAACTGATCTGTCCTTTTTCAGCTGTTATGACTCGCCCCATGTTTACTTCCTGCTGTCGGAGCCTGGTGGGATGTGCGGAGTGTGTTCAGGAGTGGAGGAACAACTCTGATCAGTGCCTCAAGTGTAGAGATGACCTGCCAAGCTACACAGAAGTAGCAGGACTCTCAGAAGCACTTAATTGCCTTAAGTTAATTGAGTAAATACTTGTTTTTTATTATTCGATTGGTTCATGTTCAATATGTTAAAAGTTTTTGGCTAACTACTTGTTGTTGTTTATTTGTTGGATCAAGTACAGCTATTAAATTGGTTTATATTTCATCTTGTATTTTTCTCTGAATTAAATTTAAGTAAATACTTAAAATTTTATGTTAATGTATTATGTTTTTTTTTATTATTCGATTGGTTCATGTTCAATATGTTAAAAGTTTTTGGCTAACTACTTGTTGTTTTTTTGTTGGATCAGTACAGCTATTAAATTGGTTTATATTTCATCTTGTGTTTTTGTCTGAATTGTGCTTCCTATTTTGTTTTGAAGTCATTCAAACATAACTCTAGTGTTTATCCCTTTTAAAGAAAACAGAACACAATGCAAAAAAGGATGAGCAATGCCTTGTAGAACTTTTTACGTAGAAAAATGTTTATGACGGTTCTGCTGGTGCAGCAGAAACATAGACTTGAAGAAACTTGCTCTGTGCTGTGAATAGCTTTGGATGTTAGAGCCGAGTCTAGATAGGATGTTGCAAGCTGCTGTAAGTGAAGAACTATTCACACCATCTCTACAGCACTGAAGAGGCAATTAAGTGTTCACCACCAGTGTGTTGTAACACTAAAATAGCTCATGATCAAACAGTCGTTGAGATGGTGCACTAACAATTACCAAATTTAATGGCAAAACAAAATTTATTATTTTACTAAATGACAGTATAGTTTTCTCTCCTGACAGTTGCAGAGAAGTCATATTATTTCTGGAGTTCAAAGACCTCCCATACAGGTAAAAAAATGCCCAGTGTAAAGGAAGAAAATATTCTAAAATAGTTAACTTTTGGAAAAAGGTTGGCTTTTCATTCTTCCTTTCCCAGGTCCACTCGGCGAGCTGCGTGTGGTCACTATGAAAACCAGCAAGGCGTGTTGACGTCACAGAATTACAGAGTTTAATCCAAAATAAGACAATGCATACACTTAGAAATAAGACAATGCACAAACCTACACCAGAAACTGCAGAACAACGGAGACATACATTCAATTTACCTGACATAAATGGAGAGAAGAAAATAAAGCAAAGACGTACAAAGACATCTTTGGAGAGTTGCAAGAGCAAATCTGATTTTTTACTTCTATGTAGAAAGCTTTATCCTCTTGTATCTAATCCATTCAAAAAAGGCTGGCCCTTGCTCCTCCAACCAGGAGCCATCTCTGACACTGCCTAGAGCTTCACCTAATTTACTGCAAACATCTGGGGTCATTTGCTTCTTTGTTTTAACAAGAAAAGGCGGAAAGCTTGTCCTGGCATCTAGAATTCTTAAAGTCATAAAACACAAGATAAGCTTTCACAGACAGCTTGTGGAATGCGGGGGCCTCACCATAAATCTCAAGAACAAACTTAAATTCAGTATTTTGGTTCAAGGAAAGGTTATCTTCACAAACTTGTTCAAAATTAAGAAATATGTTCACAAGGAGAGTATACAACATACCTTTTACACATGCCATAAGATTAACTGTATTAAAGACTAAAAATAATAATTTTTCTTTAACAGTCCCCGTTTTGAGGTCTGAGACACACAGACCTCACAAATAAATTGATTAAGCCTTCTAATAGAGGAACCAAAAAACTATTTAGTATACTAAAAAACTAAAACATTAGCCCAATTTTATAACAGTCCCCTTTTTAAACAGCACCTCCTAGTTCCACTGCCAGGTCATGTGTCTGAAGCTGAACTCCATTATCTGAACTTATCAAATGTATCTTGCGCTGTCCAACAATTTAATACTCACCTGATGAACCACAAAATTTTAACCAGTAAAAACTAAAACTAAAAATACATTTCACTTATCAAACATGAAAAATCATAAAACTCAGTTATGTCAATAGAAGAAAACACACAATAGAAATATCAGCCCAAGTATAAAATTAGAAAACCAGAGTAAGATATCTCGAAATTACTAAAAAATGCTCAGCAGACTTAAAAGACAATACTCGCCACAAAAATTACAATTTGTCAATACAAAACAATAACAACATCAAAAAAGAAAATAAATCATAAACACATAAAAATTACAAAAGACCTTTTTCTTTTTTTCTTTTTTTCACAATTCAACAATAAGAACTTAGAGTTCGTCTCTATGCTCCTTCAATAGTCCTCCAAAAATGAATATGAATTCTTCGTCAGGAAACGATCCAAAAATACGCGCAAAAAGCAAACGAATGTTCTTGAAGAGTTCGCAAAAAACGAAAACACGCAATGAAAAGAAGATAAGTTAATGATGATCTTGTAACCTGATCCTTCACGTAATCCTCCTCAGTTATAAACCACAGGTTTCCACCTGAGTGTCCGTTGCTCACTGAAAATTGGAGTCTTGTGCCAATATAACAGTGAGTTTAAGGAGAGGATTGCAATCTCCTTTTCTCCAATGGAAGGACTTACCGGAACAGGATTATTTGTGCCTGTCCGGGCCTTTTAAGCCTTGTAATTCAGGAAAATTAAGTGGTTTTGGCAGGAATCCTGCTACACTTCTGCCTGGAATTGCAGATCCTCCTCCGCGCTGTGATGGCCCTCAGACACTCCTGAGCCGCGAGTTGGGGCTATGAATTCTCCTGTATGCCCTGCAAGCGTGCGTTGTGGCTCCTCAGCTGCTGTGCACTGACTCCAATGGAACCACGTGTCTCCTTTCCCTTGTAGACGGACAGCATGAGATGTACTCTCCACGACTCGGTATGGTCTGGCGAAGCGAGGTTCAGACCACTTTCTTTTGATGACCTTCAGGCGCACCCAGTGGGTTCCCGAAACTGATCCCGAGCCTGGGCGTTCCTGTGTATCTGGTATTTTGTAAATTCCGCTGCCCGGACCTGTTTAACTCATTGGAAGAAATCTTTTATGGGAGATAAATGTGCAAGCTTACCTTTCCATCCTGGAATGGAGGGTAGCAGGTCCTGGAAAAACTATCCGGCCCCTGGGCAGGTCTGGAGCCGAGCTCATATGAGAGTAGGGAACCCTGTTGATTGGCTACAATGATTGATCCTACACTTTATGACAGCTTCACTGTCTTCCTTTTGTATTATAAATCTGCTACTTTGGAGCTGTATTTTATCAATCCTTTGACCCTCTTTTTATATAAGGCCTACATGAGAAATAAATGTTTCCTATCATGTTGAACCCAAAACTTAACTGTATTTTAGAAGCAGTTCCATAATTGTTAATTTGTAAATCTCCAGTTTAGACCAATTTAATTTCAATCATCATATTTTCTATTTTTTTAAACCTTAAAGAATGATCAGCCTGTTTTACATGAGTCACTAAATATCAAAAATGACCTACTTTATTCCAATCATATTTTAAATCCCAAAAATTTCAACCATTTTTACCTTTGATCCATTTATTCATTTGAAAACCTATTTATAAAATATTTAATTGAATAATGTATTACCCTTTTTATATTGTTTATCAATTATCAATGCCTTTTCAGTTTTGGAGAGAGATTCGATACAGCTAAATTTATTAAATGATGTAAATCTTTAGTTTAGACCTTCCTGGATGTCTTAGTTAAACAACTTATTTTAAATCATATGAATAGAGATGCAACAATCCAACAATCACCTTCCTTAGTTTAAGAAACACTATTTTATGTAAATTATTTGATAGGCAATATTTTGTTTTGTTTAGTATATTCAATTTATAAATTTTACTTATTTCATATCCAAATAGTTAGCTCATCTTTAATGCTGCTAATACACCGTAAAATATTTAATGTATTTTGATTTAACTTCAATAACCTCTTTTTCCGAAAAGTAAAGAGAGATCCAAACAAAAAATTTGCTTATCAGATCAATTCCATTCATGTCCCCCTGTTTCTATAACAGAACAAATGTTCTGTCATAGAATACAATCTTTTTGTAACTTTGTATCGCCCCACCTCAGGTCCTTATCATCACTCTTGAATTTTTAGATGAGTTTTCAGAGTTCCTTTCTGATTTGGTATTAAATACTGACAGGGTCATCGTGATAGTGGGAGATTTTAACATCCATGCTGACATTGAAGGCTTATAGCTTAAGAGCAGCCTTTAATGCTATTCTAGACACTATTGGCTATCTTTGTTCAAAATGTGAATAGTCCCACGCATTCTCATCTTCATTTACTTTGGATCTTGGTGCTGACATACGGCATAGAATAATGAAGAAATAACAGTATTTCTCACAACCCTGTCCTCTGACCACTTCTAATAACCTTCGGTAATCCCTAACCCTCCCCCAAAAGAAGTTCAATTTTTAGCAGATCTTTATCAGATAGTGCAGTTATACATTTGTGAAAAGAATCTAAGCTTCACTTTCTCCTCTGTGTCGCGAGCAGTGCTGCAGAGTGCAAAAGCATAGCTTATTCCCCTTCACAGGTTGATGATTTTGTTGATGGGGTTACTAGTGCTGCCTTAGACAACGCAGCTCCCTTGAAAATGAAAACCGTTAAAAATAGAAAAGCTTGCTCCTTGGTTTAATGCAGAGCTGCGTACTTTGAAGCAAAATGCTAGGAAACTGGAGAGAAAATATCGCTCCACAGGCCTGCGAGAGTCCTTCCTAGTCTGGAAAAATGGTTTACTGCTGTATAAGAGGACCCTTTGTAAAGCAAGAGCAGCATACTTCTCCTCATTAATAGAGGAGAATAAGAATAATCCTAGATTTCTTTTTAATACAGTTGCCAAACTCACTCAGAGCCATAGCTCTGTTGAACCGTCCATTCCACCTGCTCTTAGCAGCAATGATTTTATGGGATTCTTTATAAATAAGATTTATCTTATTAAAAATAAGATCATAAGCACTCCTCTATCCGTGATTGTACCTGAGGTAGTCATGGAATCTGAACCGGGTTTAGACTGCTTTGATCCAGTTGAACTCTCTGAATTAGCAAAATTATTGTCTTCATCTAAGCCTTCAACTTGTATGTTAGATCCAGTTCCAACCAGGTTATTTAAGGAGGTATTCCCTTTGATCTCCTCCTCCATTTTAGATGTGATTAATCTATCTCTGTTACAGGGATATGTACCTAAAGCTTTTAAGGTTGCTGTAATTAAACCTCTGCTTAAGAAACCGTCTCTTGACCCAGATGACTTGGTCAATTATAGACCTATATCCAATCTTCCTTTCTTATCCAAAATTCTTGAGAAAGTAGTTGCCAAACAAGTTTGCGATCACTTACACCATAATGAACTTTTTGAAGAGTTTCAGTCTGGCTTTAGAGCTCATCATAGCACTGAAACAGCTCTGGTGAAAGTCACTAATGATATTCTCATGGCCTCAGATAATGGACTTGTATCTGTGCTCGTCCTGTTGGATCTTAGTGCTGCATTTGATACAGTTGACCATAATATTCTTTTAGAAAGACTTGAATATTTTGTTGGAATTAAAGGAACAGCACTAGACTGGTTTAAATCTTATCTATCTGATCGAATTCAGTTTGTTCATGTTAATGATAGATCTTCAACACGCTCAAAGGTTACCTGTGGAGTACCACAGGGATCAGTGCTAGGACCAATTCTCTTTACTTTATACATGCTCCCAGTTGGTAGAATTATTAGACAGCATGGGATTAATTTCCACTGTTATGCTGATGATACCCAGCTATATCTGTCTATAAATCCAGATGAAGCTAACCCATTACATAGATTACAGGCATGTCTTGAAGACATAAGAACCTGGATGACTCTTAACTTTCTGCTTCTGAATGCAGACAAAACAGAAGTTATAGTCTTTGGACCAGAGTCTCTGAAAAAGAAACTGATTAGCCAGTCACTTCATTTGGATGGGATTAAACTGATTTCAGATAATAAAGTAAGAAATCTTGGTGTTATTTTTGATCAGGACCTGTCATTTAAATCCCATATCAAAGAGGTTTCTAGAATTGCCTTCTTTCATCTGAGGAACATTGCAAAAATTAGAAATATCCTGTCCAGGGGTGATGCTGAGAAACTAGTCCATGCATTTGTTACTTCAAGGCTGGACTATTGTAATTCTTTACTATCAGGAAGTCCACAAACTGTAGTTAAAAGCCTTCAGCTGATCCAAAATGCTGCAGCCAGAGTTCTAATGAAAATTAAAAAGAGAGATCATATCTCGCCTATCCTGGCTTCTCTTCATTGGCTTCCTGTTAAATCAAGAATAGAATTTAAAATCCTCCTTCTCACATATAAAGCCTTAAATGGCCAAGCTCCATCTTATATCAGAGATCTGATTGTTCCTTATGTTCCTAACAGAGCACTTCGCTCTCAATCTGCAGGTTTACTAGTGGTTCCTAGAATTTCTAAAAGTAGAATGGGAGGCAGATCTTTTAGTTATCAGGCTCCTCTCCTGTGGAACCAACTACCAGTTTTAGTCCGTGAGGCTGACACCCTGTCTACTTTTAAGGCTAGGCTTAAAACTTTCCTTTTTGATAAAGCGTATAGTTAGAGTGGCTCAGGTTATCCTGAGCTATCTCTATAGTTATGCTGCTATAGGCTTAGACTTTTGGAGGACATAGGGACCCCCATTTCATCATTCTGCTTCCTGTATGATCTGGATTTGAACTGCTTGTGCCTTGAGATGGCGTGTTGAATTTGGCGCTATATAAATAACTGAATTGAATTGAATTGAATTCTGTCATAGAATACAATAAAAATCCTATACAAGTCATTGAGATGAAATCCGCTATCACCACTAACTTTAGCCTCATGTAACACAGCTGGATGCAATTCAAACATGGTGTCCCAGATGCTGTTACAATCTGCACACCTCAATCAAAGAATTGTTGGTGTCATTTGCTCAGTAAGTCAGTCTATAGACACCCATCAATCCACTTTAACACCTTACTTTTAAATTCCATTTAAATTTTAAATTTAGTTTTACTGAATGGTAGCCTCTGTACTATGTAAATAAAATTTAGATCATCTTCCTTAATAGATGAAGCGTAACACACAATGCAATTCAGCTATGGTTAAAAAAAAAAAAATGTAATTGCAATAGTTAGTCCCTGCCCATTCTTTGCAGGCAGGAAGGGAAAAAGACACATTAGCATTTTGTGAGACAAACAGAGTGAATCATGGAGGAGGAATGCAGTGTCGTAACAGTTGGTGCACACCAACCCCCAACTGCATTGTAAAACCTCTGACCCCAGGAGATGGGGTGTCCTCAACACTTAGAATTACACTGCAGGGCTTCAGGACGTGAAGACAACAGGCGCATCAGTGCTATAACCAAAGTAAGAAGAGAACAATGGCATCACACACTACAAAAATTTAAAAAGAACTTATTCACCACTACCAGGTTTTGTTGGCACCCATTTCGTCTCCAACCTGCAGATTTGAAGGGAACCCCAGGAGTGGGCTGTGGCGCCAGGTCACATGATCAGAGGTGAGAATCCAGGATCAAACATGAGAACACACAACAGGACCACCGCTGAGTGACTTGCCATGCCCCATTCTTTATCCGGCTGAATCAGAAGGTGTCCAGAGTAGCAGTCATTCCTGCAGTGCAGAAACATCTGATACAGACCCGCTTTTAATGAACTTTGGTCAGCCTTTCGTGGTCGACAAAGCAGGACATAGAAACCAGCAGACCAGTCATCCACTGAAACCCCCGTCTGGGATTGTCTATGATCTTTGTGGTCGACTCACTGCTGATTCCCAGCCATAGAAGACTCACAGATAGCGCTTGAGTCCCTTTTTGTTTTCAGCCAGGTATGAAAAGCAACAGTCAAAGGAGACATCTGTTGCCAGGTCCTGTGAGCAGCACTTTGCCCTCACGTGACAGCAGGAGAAGCAGTTCGCCTTCGCGACCTTCTCGTAATTGCTCAACAGCGTTTGGCTTTCATACAGCAGTCCAGCAGAAGATGGGCACAGTTCAGCATCATCATGTCTTTGTTCAGCAACAACAGCGCCTGATGCGTATGTCAGAAGAAGATCCCTTCAAATACATCTTCCCATGATCTCTGAGCTTAAAAGACCCTTCCCCCAAGATTCCATCAAGTCAGAAGGAAGGAGAACTGCCAGAGAAAAAATAATACAAAGTAATTAAAAGTACAAAAAACCCTATATTTGCCACATTTTTGTTACTTTCACTACTATAAACAAAATCTTATCTTGTGATGCATCCTCCCAGGGTTTAGATTTGTTGTCGTTATAGCACAAGCGCTGTAACTGCCCCAAATCTGAACTGCAAAAGAATAAACATAGAAAATGTGTTAAAATAGTCCACCCATCTGATGTACAAATAGAAAATAAAACACACTTACTGTTCAAAATCAATAAACGGGCCAATACCCCTGACATGACATTTACTCTGCTTGTGCCAAATATCAACTACAAATTCTAAAATCAAGACCTCACAACTCATTAAAAGAATTAGAAACAAACTCTAGAATGTCCTGGTACTGATACTAATAAAAGTTGTGATGGAATTTGACACTTTGTCAAATAATTATAAATTTCATATTGTTCTACTAAATACCAAACATCTCTATCATTGTCCCTAATGGCCTGACAAAGTCCTATTTTAAAATTTCAGAAATCATTTACATAGTTTATTTGAATTTCACTTGCAGTTTTAAACTAAAATTTTCTCAACAAAGAATTTACACCCAACTGTATATAATCAAAAGTCAGCAGTGATGCAGAAAATCAACAATTTTAAATGTAAATAGACATGGCATAGATGTTATTTGAAACCGATTCAATTTTTAGATGATCAAATCTTAATTTAGTAGAAACTTCTATATCACATACACCATATTTTTTAGTCAAGCAGGAAGGCCATATGACTCTACATTAAAGAAATCCATAATTCACTATTGTTGAATGAAAAAATCTTAAATTATTTGATTAACTAATTTACCATTAACTATATCCAAAATTTTACCGGAATTAGGGCCTACTTTTCTCCTTCTCCCCTGTTGATATAATAAAATTATCATTTTGAAAACAATTTAGAATCTATGTCACTGTTATATAATAATTATCTGAAAACTAAAATATCATAAGATGTTCCACCATTTCTCCAATCTTCATCTAAATATTCAAACTAGACTGAGATGATGTAAATTTCAAAGTTCCATCTGTAATATCTTATCTTTATAACATCCCCTGTGTTTTCTAATTTCCAAAAAAGAAAAAACAATTTAGAGGTGGAACAACAAAAATGGAAGAACTTTCCCCCATTATGCCAAAATTTCAACATGTCCAATCAATTACCCATATGAAATATAAACCAAGTTTATTTAGTTAGAATTTAGGTTAGTTTTTGTTAGTGTTATTAGTCCAAAGTGGATAACACAATTTTGATTGTGACGCAAAATATGTAATTGTCATTACCTTAAGGTATCAAGTAAACGTAATAAAGTATATTTACATAGGCAAAACCTTTACTATTACTAAATAGTTTAAAATAAAGAAGTATATCACTTTGGCTACACACTAATTTGAGGTCATATTTACATAGAGCATCCCTAAGCCACATCAAAGGCCATCTGCCTACACATTCACTCTCATTCACGCACTCAAAACGAGACTCAATAACACCCCATTGTAAGTATGCGGGAGGATGTTACCCCAGATTTACAAGCCAAAATTCGTCCTGTAGAAAGTCTTAAACACAATTATTATAACACCATGGTTGAAAAAAATAAAAGACATAATTATCCAATAGTTCTAATATTGTTCAGTTTTGAGTGAACCTTTTTTTTAAAAACTCCATATTATACACACAACCGTATTTCATGATAGCCCACTGTTATTAAATGGTTACCTAGACCCCCTGTAGGGAAAACCCAAAAACCGTTCATGTGGTCATGTAATATGCAAAATGGGCTGCACATGAAGATCGTCCTACAAGAAACAAAGTCATTCATCAGTGTTTCCAACATGTTCCTACATTAACAGTGTAGAAAAACACTGTCCAAGCAGAAAACATCCATATGTTCTTGTTTTGTTCTCTTGTTCCACTCATTGAGGGTGTTTCCTCCTGTGTCAGGAAACCTAGAAATTGAAGTGATTGTCAATGTTACAATATTATAAAAAACAATTGGATCATTCAGTGCTCCAGCCTGGAACTGATGCCACACATTTCTCCCACTGAGAAAGTAAAAACATCTGTAAATCTGTTATTTTGTACTTTTTCATTTTAACACAAAACACAGTTCTAAAAGTAATTCACATCAAAATCCAAGAATCCTGAAAAAGTAAGGCTGGACATCAGTGCTAACAGAACTGAAGCACTCCCAAAATGCAAATAAGGGGTCAATCAGTCCCCTGCTGTGAAACACACAACTTGTAACCAAAATGGAACACCTCTGTCCCACAGAAGCACATTTTAACAGAAAGTTAGTAATACAACATCCAGCAAAAACATTTGACAATATTTCATAACACAATCTTGAAACACAAATCACTGCCGCACAATCTCAGCACAATTCAGACACAGACAGGCGAATGAACAGCAGCTCGTGGTGGAACATACAGTATAACGGGGGAAAAACAGACACACAGCCATAAATCAACCCGCAGCCAAGAACGCACAAACACAAAGAAACTTACAAAACACAGAAACATAGACAACGCCATAGTTCAGTCAAGAAAAGACAGAAAAGAAAAGAAAAATGTCAGGGTGCGGCTAAAAGAATGTATGGCGCCATCTTTTAATTTTCCACTTCACTTTTACAAATCCTTTTATTCTCATTTCAACTTTCAGTCCTTCAAGGTGATTCAACCTGCTATCAGTCCTTAAGGTGATTCAACCTGCTAAATTAATTATTTCTCGGTCCTTTATTCTCTTTAGCAACTCGGCTTCAGAGTCCCAGAGAAGGTGATACATTCTGTAACAGACTTCTACTACGGCACTCCCTCCAGCACTTTTTCTTTCAGCGAGTGATACAACTTCGTCCAATTAACCTGCTATTAGTCCTATTCCATGAGTGATACAACTCGATCCATTTAACCCAAATAATTATAAGTCCACTGGAGATGAGTCGAATCTCCGGCTGATACAAGCCAAAACCAACCAATACACAACCACCCGAAATTCTTTTTTGAGTAATAGGCATGAATCCTCAAGGTAAAGAATATAATTAAAAACCCAGCTTAAATCAGAGTTAAAAGTAAAGGCTCTGTTTGAACTAGCCACAGTTCCCTGTAATGTATTTATTCAAATCCTTAAACAACCTAACTCTTTTAAGAGGGATTCTATCTACCTCTGCAGCTTCTGAATTCTGTGAGTGTCGCCATCGGTCAGCAAATCAGCCCCGGTCCCAACGGCCGTTTTCAGACAACTGAAAAATAAAAATAATCAAATACTGTCTTACCAACCGAGAAGTCGGGCGAAGCGGGATCAATCAGGACCAAACAGCCGCCTCGCCGGTAGATCTCCAAGTCCGCACGAGCCCCCAATTGTAAAGGAAGAAAA
>JAGKQL010000026.1:5574839-5588002 GCA_018398635.1 Cyprinodon brontotheroides
AATGGGATCCACACCGCCCTCTGGAGGGCAAACCTTGGATCCCAACAATTATTCAGTCTCCAGCCTTGGCGGGCTGGCCCCTGTGTTGTTACCCTGCCAGTGGGAGCACACCATACTGTACTGTAGCTGGTTCAGAGGAGAACAGTCAGTTTATTTGTCTTGCTTCCATCCTTTTGTGTACCTCTTCAGTTGGGAACCCAAGGCTTGAGGTCTTTGTTTGGCATTTCTCCAGCATTCTTTTACCAGTTGATGCCCTCTGGAGTTCTGAGAGTTTGCTTACCTCTTTCTGTGTTGCCTTAATTTTTGGCTTCTAGCCTTCTCTGCTATAGTGGACACTGTCCTCTTTGGGCTTTCTTGACTTAACCTTGGGCAAGCAACTCAAGAATTTATAATGCTGGACTTTGTATCAGCTCATTAGATTATGTGATGGTTGCAGTATAGATCGTACTTAGCGCTGTATTCACATCAGCTGGGAGATCATCTGGGGCACCTTACTTAACCTTGCTAGCCGTTGCAAGGGTTGAGAGGTTCTCATCTCAGCCATGATTTTATTTCTTAGGTCAGTTAGTCAGTCATAGTGATTCCAAAAAGTTAAATATCAAAACCCCCTGGACTTTGCAAGTTTGAAGACTTTTTGCCTCCCATCAGAACCCTTTAAATTCAAAATGTCGAGTAGGCATTGAGTTCCAAGCTTTATAGAGTGACATGCAAATTAAACCAGAAGACCAGGTCCACCCTTTAGGAATGGGGAGTCCTTAAGATCTTTGTTAGCCTGCAATATTAAATTTTAAGAGGCATAGACCAGTATCAGGCCACAGTTACTGGAGTAGTAGCATTCCATTAGTGCCTTATTATGTTCCCGTGTCTATTATTTTCTTGTTAAAAGAGCCCTGAGTCATCCATTTAAAAGGTTTATCCATATTAATAACAATCACGGTATTCTGTGGTAAAGAAATGGGAGGACTGTAGATATAAAGAGCAGTCATAAAATCACCTTCTACCATACAATTACATGTTGCTAACCTTTCTTATCTCACATTGGTTTGGTTTTCAAATAACACCACAGTAACCGGACAATGTAATGTACATACTTGTTCTCAGCAGAATATTCTTCCCTCCATTCAATAATCTCTCCATCCAATCAGGGCAGTCCTTGGTAAGAATATTCTTGTTAAACAAAATATTGGCTTTTTCAGTGCCCGACAGTGTTTTATTTGGGTTTGCTTGTGATTTTGGAGTGATCCATCTCTCAGCCTCCAAATCCAGTGCCATAAGGTCTTTTCCATCGTAACCATACATGCAAACTGCATTAACTTCCTGAGTCTCATCATCCTTCTCACATGAAAAGATCATCTGTAAAACATGGATACCTGAGAAAGAAATGAAAGAAGTAACACTGGTGTCATTAATGATATGTCATAAAATGGGGACAGCAGGACGCAGTATTTATGGTGAGTCAGAAAGTGGGAAGGCTCCCAAGAGTCAGGAAACGAACCGAGGATTATACAAAACTAAACGACACAGAAAACATGGAAAACTAAAGATAATGATCTGGCCTTGATAGCTGGTCTGAACCGTATTTATAGCAGAGGGAGCAGGTGAATAAGATTAATGATAATAAGAAAACAGGGAGGGAACGGCAGGTGCATGAAGTGAGTAATGAGATCAGCTAACGGGGCTGCAATCAAGACACAATAAGAATTTTTTTACAAAAACCTTATCTGAACCGGTCACACATTTACCATAACTGGAGCTCAATTTTCGGAGTTCCTTTCTGATTTGGTATTAAATACAAACAGAGTTCTCCTCCCCCAAAAGAAGGTTTCACTTTAGCATATCATTATCAGTTATAAATTTTAAAGAATCTGTTTCACTTTCTCTCTCCTCTGTGTCGCTGAGCAGTGCTGCGGAGGGCAAAAGCTTAGTTTATTCCCCTTCACAGGTTGAAGATTTTTGTTGAAGCTTGTAATACATCAAGTAGCTGTAGGCATCTAAACTCTTAATGTTTCCTCAGGCTTTTTCTGAAAAGTGGTTGGTGGATTCACCAAATAACTTTATAAGTCTTGGTAGGCTAAGTCAGCAGTCTTAACTAGAAAATCAGGATAGCAGGCAATTACCCTTTGCAATACATAAAATGTTTTAACTCCCATCTAATTTTTAATATTAACTATGAAGATATTTAGACAATGTTGGGTTGGCATGTTTTCTTCTAATTTTGTGCTATATCTCTGTAGTAAATATTTCGCTGTATTATTATGGGGCAAGCAGGTGGCTTTTATGCTGTCCAGCATGACGTGTAAACAGACAGAGGTCACATGACTACATATCTTGTATAAAGGTGATCAGGGGTAAAAGTAGATGCAGATCTCAAGTCTAACAGCTAGATCAGGGCAGTTATTAAATCAAGTTTTTATCATTTGAGGCAGCTGGCAAAAATAAAGTTAATTCTTTCAAGGCATCAGTTTTAATAGCAATCCACGCCTTTGTTACCACTTGGCTGGGTTATTGCAATGTCTCCTATGTGGGGATTAGTGCCTCCTCCATCTCTCTAGTTAGAAATGCTGCGGCACACCTTTCACACTTAAATATGAGCACCTCTTTCCCATTTTGAGCCTCACTCTACTTGCTGCCCATATATCTTAGAATACACAAAAAAGTTGGTTTGCTTTTAAATCCCTGAATGGTCTTTCAACATCACTACTCTCTCTCTCAGGTCAGCTGGTCAGCTAAGAGAGCCTAAAACTAAGTGGAAAATCAGATGGGACCATGGTTTCGCCATTGCAGTTCCAAAGCTCTGGAACGACCTGCCTCAGCACATCAGGAAGGCCTCTTCTTTGACTGCTAATAAATCCTACTGTCAAAACTATGTTTTTGCTTTGGCTTTTGACAGTGGGTTTTTATTTTATCCTTTATTTTATTTTATCTGATTGTGTGAATATTACTTTCACCCATGTTTAAGTTGTTTTGTCTTTTATCTGTGACGTTTTATTTTTCTTTACAGCACCATGTTCAGCGGTGTTTCTTTTTATAAATGCTCAGCAAATAAAATTGGATTGGATGTATTCGTGATCCAACACATCTGAATAAAGTAATTAGATGATTAAAGAGGGCTCTAAAGAAATTTACTGCATACTAATAAAGTGATTTAAGAACATGTCTAAAAGTTGCAGGATAGCGGACTATCCCTATCCCTAAGGACTGAAGGACTGAAGTTTGGTCTAGGTTACCAGGTGACCAATCCTGGATGTCTACAAAACATGAAAGGAAGGTCAAAGTTTAAACTGCATACTTTCTTAAATATGTCCAATACAGATGCTTTCTTGTTTTATAATATAACAAGAATAAAAAAATTATATATTTTAAAAAACAACAAGGAAAAGAAAGAGCATTTTATCACTCTCCTCAAAAAAAAAGAAAAAAGCTTCAGGAGAAAAGAGAATGGATTTAGCATAATAGTTATCCTCTTTGAGCCTCACTAAAAAACTAAATAACGAGGGACAGACAGAGGAAGTAGGCATCTCTCCCCAATATTTATGAAAAAAGAAGAAAAAAAACTTAACTAAACTTCACAGATCTCTCTGAGAATAGCCTCTCACTGCCTTAGTTAGCATATAAATCGACAGACACTGTTTATTGCTGTTTTTCTTTTTTTTAGACGTAGTTCTTATGTTTTTTTTTTAATATAGGCATATAAGCAATCTTAACCATTTCTTGTTTGTGATGCTACACAGACTCGTTTAGAGGGACCAGTGGTTTATTCATTTATTTGCTTAGTGGGCACCTCTATATGCGCAGTCAGTGAGACAAGGAAAAACATTGTATTGGAGATTTAAAAAGTCTTAGGCAACTGCAACTGGTGTGTGCAGACATTTAGTCAGTGCTAACCAACACAGACATGCCTTACAGAGTTTATCGTTAGTCCTCTTCAGGATGTTAATGTTCCCAGCACTCACAAATCATGTGGCATAAAACCCCAAAGTTTAAAAACTGTAACAAAGAGGTCTGACATGCACAAGTAAATGTCTTGAAAATATTTCTTCTCTTTATGAAATAGTTTCTTAGACAAAACATAGTTTTTTATTATAATAAACCATTAAAAAAATGTTTGATTGCAATTTCAAATTAATTGAGATCAGTTTTTGTTATATTAAATGTAATCCATGCAGTTATTGTAGTTAAATAGAATAGTTGAATATGCCCTGGTATTGTATGAAAAGAGGTGACATAGCCCTAGCTATTTCCAACCAACCAGTTCAAGTTCCACTCTTGTACATCCAGTTTAATGCAGCAGATCATTGAAAACATAGCCTGCTGCTTACCACATACCTTCTGGTTGTTTGAAAATCTGTTTAAAAAAAGGGAGACGGTTTTTGAATTCTTCAGCTTGAACATGAAAACACTGACTCTGGTACCAGCTATGCAACGGCGGGTCATCATTAAGGAAACGTTTTACCCAGTCATAGTACAGTTTCACAGTCTTGTTGGCACCATCGCAGCTGGCAACAGGAATATCATCGACCGTCACAAGAATCTCAAACTCTGAGAAGAACGTGAGACCAGTGGATCCAGTCAAGAAAAACTTCATTGAGTGTTTTTCTGTGGAGAAATGAAATGACAGCAAATGACTCAAAACATTCACAATTACTTGCATCCAAATTCCTTAATAAATTAATAAGAAACCCTGTGGTGTGAAAGTTGTACATTTATCCATAAATATCAGAGTTGAAGTCTGGTCTTATTGGCTGATAAAAACTGACAGAAGAAATATAACAACTTAATTTTGTTTCGCCAATCATAACAGCTTATCACTTTAATAACTATAATTTGTCTGTGATCAAGTGGAGCTGCTGCATCTCTTCCTATGGGTGTTTTAAGTGCAAGCTCTGACTGATGTGTGTAAAGTTCCCGAATATTTGGGGAATTTCATCTTCTAACCAGGAAATAATACATATTTAATCTCGTCTTTTATGTAATGAAAATGGGGAGAGATTTAACCATTAGTTTCTTTCTTTTAATAATATACCTTTGAAAAATAAACAAGGGTTTATTTGCAAGACGGGTTAAATTATGATTAGTTTTTGCATTGTGTTTAAACTGATAAAAAATGACCTCTGAGTTTTAATGGCATGCAGATATTATTGAAGGTTAGACCTACTTTAATGTCGTTACATGTCATAACCTAAAGCTGCAGACTTACTTTACTGCTGATATCTACAATCAGAATGAAGATAAAATAAACTCACATGGGTAGAGATAATTATTGTTAGGAATCCAGTTTGTGTGGGTTGTGTTTTTGTGTTGTTCTCTCCCTCCACCACCAGGTGGCACCCTATTCTCGTTGGTCCTCCCACACACCTGCGGCTGGTTGGCTCATTACTGAGGACTATTTGCGCGGTAGACTGTCACTACCTCGACGCCAGAGTGTTTGCTAGTTTTGGGTACTCTAGCCAAGCTGAGTTTAGCTGATTCTAACTGAGTCTTTGTTTCACTGAGCCCAACATTGTTTCTGTCTTTGCCTTTTCAGCAGGAAGCCATCCTACAAGCTGGATGTTCGTTCTTCTTCCCCTAGAAAGATTGTTTGAGTCTCACACTGAGCAGGGGATTAACCTCTACAAGTTCAGTTCAAGTCCTCCTGGATTTCCAAGTGACAGTCCGCTCCATTCCTTCTCAGGATCCAACCAAGTCAAAACCTGTCCGCCCTACAACGAGCCTCTAACTCTGGATAAACCCACACCTACTGAATTCTGGGAAGAAGGGTTTTCTCCACTAACATGAGTCCCGTTTCCTCTCTCTCTCCAGTCATCGTTCAAAGTTCCCACGGATCCTGAACTCACCGCTGATACTTCCCTCTTCAGTTCCGGTTCATCAGCACTCTGAGTTTCCTGAATCCAACCCCCGCTGACCTTATCAATAAACCTGTTAAAACTTTTACCCTGGTTCTTTGAGTGGTTTACTGCACGTGGGTCAGATCTCTAAAGAAAATTATGACAATTATGCGCTACCTTTATATCTTTCTGCAGCTCCTGTTTCTGCCTCAAACCTCCACATAGACAAAGTGGGGTACAATAAGGATGCTAAATTACTCACATAGGGTGCATGGAGATAAAATATGCAAAAACACTAAAGGTGCTGAACAGTCAGTGGAACATTACCTGTTAATGCGAAAAGGTCATTTATTTAATCATAATTTCCTCATACCATTAAAGCAGCAGTATAAACAGGCTTGTCTTTTAAACAACAGCTCTGATAGAAAAGATTCTGAAGGTTACTAAGACACTATGTTTTATGAATATGTTAATATTAAAAGTACTATAGAAAAGCATTGATTTAAAAGGTGTTTTTTTTTTATACTTTCATTAATGTTATCCCCTTTTCTATTTTTTCCATTTAGGACTAGGTCTTCTCGAATGTAATAATTTTCTATTACTCGCCTAGCCTTAATTACGTTACACTGAGTAGCAACTTCCAGGTCTAGACTGGATGGTGAAGCTGTAGCGCGCACGGAAAATGAGCAAGTGCCGCATGCTAATAATGACAAATAGACGTCCGGGCCCCCGAGAGCAAGAGTTAGTTAAATAGAGTGAGAGTTAAATAACATGCTACTGTCATGTTGCACATCTCAGATGTTGCTGCTATTTTCAAATATCCATTACTGTAAAAATATCCATAGCTGTATATTGGTTATTTATTCTTATGTTGTTAAAACACTTTACAGTACAGTATTTTATTGTTTATCTTTTAACACTATCATGTTATTCTTATACATTTTTCTAAGTTCCATATTTATGTGACTATTTTTTTCTAAAATCTTTTTGCTGCTGTAAACACCATATGTCAAGAAGCAAACTCAAAAGCAACTCATAAAAACAACATTTGGGGAACAATGATTTCAGAATCTAAGCAGCAGGAAAGAAATGTTTTTTTGTCTTTTGTGAATTTCTTGTTAGGGATTCCTACCATTAACATTAAGTCACCATTGATCAACAATTTTAATGTATTTGAGATAAAAACAGTGCTGTCGGATTGGCCTGTTATCTTCCCCCTTTTTTTTTTAAACTGGTATCTGGACAAATATGTCATTGTAAATTGGTCAAAATAAGGATAATTCTAATTATATTGTATCTTTAAATTACAAATGACTCCTTAATGGGTTTAAAGACAGCTATTTAGTTAGTTAGATGTTTGACAAAAGATCCTAAAAACAAAAATGCATACAAAATATCTATTTTTCATTATCTTACCTGCAAACATGATACGGCAGAAAACAAAGAGCATCAAAAGTCTTTTCATCTTGCTTCACAAGCTGAAGTGTAAATGAAAATGGGTTTAGCTTTTTCTTTCCTACTGTTCAAAGTCTGTTAATTTATTTTAACTTGGAGGCTAATGTTTAACTGTAAAGGCTGTTAGTCTGATTAATACAGAATCTTGCTGACAGCAATGAGAAAAACATTAAGTGCTACGCTTTCTTTTCATAAGGAACACTCTAATCTCACGGTTCTGGTTAATTCATTAGCAACAAACTGAAACACTCTGGTCAGCTTCACGAGTACTGGTGGATGTATGCAAAATGCAGAGAGCAATGGACTACACTTTAAGAAGGAGGATTGCGGTTGGTACTGAAGGAGCTAGATCCTAGAGGAGTTTCTTTAAAGCAAGCAAGAAGCCTAAGACGACTGAGCCATTTTTCGGGAGGTCCGAACTTTATTTGGCACATGTTCAGCTATGACAAACTGAAGTTAACATGTCGCTTTTGTATCAACGGAAGCATTGACGTTTTTTCTCAAAAAATCTTCTGGCTTAATGTCTATACCACGACTAGTGATCCAAAGTTGATTGGAGGTTGTTACGCTGATGCAGTCCAACATTTGGGGGGCTGCCCTAGGATTGTGACAGGCAATCTTGGGACTGAAAACGGCCATGCTAAAGGTTTTCAACAGTTCCTCGTCCCGTTTCATCCAGACGGCACTGTTGACAGCTACCTGGAGGGAGCGAGCACTGCCAATCAGAGAATCAAGTGTTGGTGGGGTCAGTTTGTGAAGTTCTGGATGTCCTTGTTTGCAGACATCAGAGACAATGGCTTTTGTGACAGTGGGTTTCTAGACAAGGCTATTCTTCAGTTTTGTTGCATGGGACTGATCCAGATGAGTTTTGTGTGTTTTTGCTGTCAGGTGATGGTGAGGTGAGGGGAGGAGAGGAAATATACTGGATGAGAGAGAGAAAGGCCAATTGTGGATACAGGTATTTTTGGCTTTCTTGAAGTTTATATGGCATATACCGGAGTTCCCTAAATGTATTTTTTGTATTCTTTTTTAACAGGATATATGAACTGGATGATGACACACTTGTGCCAGGTTTTGGAATGCTCACACCATCAGACCATCGAAAAACATCGAGTATTGTGTGTACCCAGTGGTACACCCAATGTGATGTGTCTTGCCTCAACTATATGGAACCAGAGACTTCCTTTCTCTGTGGAAAATGATGTAGGGAAAATACAGCAAATACACCCAAAACATCATCAACAACCTTTATCCTGCAAACTGAAGCACATTGTGTGGTGTGGGGACTTCCTGGGTTGCTGGCTGATGTGGATGAACACATCCGGCTGCTTGAATCTTAGGGAAAATTGAAATTAAGCCCACTGTACAGCTAGAAGAACAAAAAAAAAAAACCCACATAAAAATCAGGATTGTCAATGAATAAAGCAGAGGCCAAAGTATCCTTGCTTTTGGCATGTTCGTCCCAAGGTTAAAAATAGAAAATCCTTTTATGGTCTCACAATGGGGAAATTCTGTTGTTTACAGCAGCAAAAAGATAAAAAATATGGTCACACACATTGACCTTAGAAAAAATGTATAGGAATAACATAATAATGAAGAGGTAAAAAATAAACAATAAAATACTGTACTGGAATGTGTTTTAACAGTATAAATAGTTTTCACATATTTAGTGCACATTGTAGTGTGGCTATAAATGTGGAAATAACACATTGTGTCCTCTTCAAGCATCTTAATCCAGGTAGAAAGTCTATTGTAGTCATCAGTCTATTGTAGTGTATTGCGCATTAGAGTCCGATTGTGCGTTCATACTGATCCAAACGGAACCAAGTTTATGTCAATGTGATACACCATAAATACACGATATATTTTTTTTTAATATAAACAGTTGAGGAAATCTGTTTAAGAGTATAAGCCACCATTTAAACTATGTGAATGGCAATGTAATGTAAACTGAAATTTGACCGAAACACAGTCAAAGAAAAAAAAAGGGAAAAAAAGAACCAAAATGTAGACAGCATTTCACCAGGGGCTCTAGAGTGAGGAGCACTGACCCTCCCCCCCTCATACAGAGCTTGGGGAAGAACACAGCGGTCTATCCTTCATTCACTGAAGCTATCTATGTTCACAGGCTTTGCACTCTGAGACGAGGAGAAGTGAAGACGTCAACAAAATATCATTTGTTGCAATTGTTTCAACCCAGTTGAGACGTGTAACATCAATCTAAATTTAGAGTGACATAAAACTGCAGGTGAGAAAACACCTTAAGATAAGAATTCCTTTAATGTCCAAAAGTGTTGAAAATGAGTTCCAACTAAGCCTAAAACTATAGCCTAATTATTTATATAACATTTGTACTCAAAGTACAAATACACAAAAATTGGAAGATAGATAAGATATTTATTTATGAATTAAACTGATTTTCTTTCACTGACAATTTTTAGTTCTGCTCACTAGGGGGTTCTGTAGCAGCCTCAGCACCCTGGGATCCCATGGCCTTGATCTCAAGCATCTTTTTAAGAATAATAATTTAACTTTATTTATCTCACATTTGAGAAATTTACTTCTGCATGTAAGCCATCCCCATAGGGAGCATTGGGCTGCCACTTTACCCCACCCGGGGAGCAGTGTGGGGTAAAGGGTTTTTCTTAGGAACCCAAAGTGGAGGCTGTGGAGATCGAACCAGGTACTTGCAACCTTCTCAGAGCAGAGGCCCACTGCTTTAACCACTAGACCAACACTTTCCTTTAAAACTGCTTTCTTTTCAAAATTTGAGATCTCCTAACCCAATAATAGTTAATACTGATTACATCAGTTTTTTGAAGTGGTGTGTCTTATCCGGGCAGTTTTCACTGCTTCCTTGTGTATGGACTGCTGCTCATCTAGTATAGGTAGGACGCCATCCCTCGTCTCATTAGGAGCATGCCCCTGAATACCATTTTGAGTTGCTGCAATGAAATTTCAGCAAAATGGACTAGCCTGCCGTATCATTTTTTCACTGTAATTTTTTGGGGGCGTCTTTGAATTAAGCCCTCTGTACACTGAAAAAAGTGTAACATGTAACTGTTCCTTCAAACTAATGCTTTTCACTCTAAACTAGATAAAATTATTGATTTGATTGTGTAACTTATTCTGTTTGGATTTTGAGACATCAAGTTTGAATTAACCTGACCTAAATACAAGTACAAAGGACCCAAAACAAAGTTTTTGATTACCTGCAGGTAATTTTTTTGTTTGAGAATGTGAACAGCGCTTTGCATGCAGTCAGAGCACGTAATCATGTCCAAGTCTCAGACTATGACATAGTGGCTCAGTGGTGCAGTGGCTAGCACTGCTGCCTTGAAGCAAGAAGGTTATGGGTTCAATTCGTGGACCGTGATCTCTGCATGGAGTTTGCATGTTCTCCCTGAGCATGCTTGTGTACTCTCCGGTATACTCTGGCTTCCTCCCACAGTCCAAAAACATGATTGTTAGGTTAATTGGCTTCTCTAAATTCTCCTTAGGTGTAGAATGGTTGTGTTTCCCTGTGATGGACTGGCAACCTGTACAGGGTGTATAGAGATTGTAAGATAGGAAATGGAAATTATTTTTGAAGTAAAGTCAAATAATATGTGAAAAATCTAATTTGGTTATATTTAAATTAACTGGTTTCTATACAAACATTAATTCTTGTTAATTTAGTTAAAAGTTAGTATATTAGGTTGGTTCAATGTCAATCTATTAGTTTGGTTCATCAACTGAAATGTTCAGAAAATCATTTGGAACTGGGCAAAGATTTTAAGTTGTGTCAAGTTCAGTATTATTGTTTACATCAACATAATATAATCAGTTCATACCAAGTGATTACATTCAGATTCTGTGAAGTCAAATATTTTAGATGTGATATCTGGACACCATTTTTTTAGTTTGAGCAAGGTTATACTTTTTCCAGTTTATGTTGATAATTTTCATTTCCATCAAATGATGAGACATCCTTTTGTTCCTAACTCATCACCCAGTCCATATCAGTATAAATAAACAGCACCATTTTTTCCGAATTGAGATCTGATGTGTTTTCAAAGTGTTCCTTTATATATTTGTGTATACCTGCATAACTCTTAACCCCGCTAAGAACATTTCAATGCACTGAACCATTTGCTTGTTTTCAGCAAAATAAACAAACAAATGACAACAACAAAAAAACCCTGAAAATTATTTTTGATATTCAGCTAGTTAAAGTGGAATAAAATTGATTGTTAGGATGCGCAACATATTACACTGAGCAGAGCTGTCGACCCCCACTAGATGTCGCCACCTAACCATGTCAGCGCCCATAGGTCTAAGCGGTCGATGCGGGATCTACTCCTACATTATAGTTAACGGTTGAAGAGCAAGAAAAAAACTGGAGAAAAAAAAAAACTGTTTCTGGATTCTATTTAGAGCAGGGATGTCAAACTGGTTCCAGAAAGGGCTGTGATCACTGCAGTCTGGTGTGCTATTGCTTGGTTGGAAAGAAAACCTGCAGCCACATGATGGCCCTTTCTGGCACCAGTTTGACACCCCTGATTTAGAGGATTCATTGCGGAAAAATACGCGGACACAGGTGAACAGAGAAACTCCCCTGCAGAAACACGGTGTTGTCAACAACGGCTCAACACGGTTCACGATTAATTAAGCCATCAGCTGTTTCCAACAAAAGAAAGATTATGAAGTTGTTTTTGTTTTATCTTTTCTGCCAGTTTTTATCAGCAGGTAAGGTTAAACTTCAGCTCTTAATCTTTCCATGTAATTTTACAAACTGCACAGCTGATCTTTAATCTCCTGCCTAAATAATTATGTTGATTGTTATTGTTTGGTTAATATGGAATTGAAATTTATTGTTTTAGGCCTATGAAGTGAGTAATTTATATCTCCACATTTCCATGTTGAAAGAGAAACACTCTTTGAAGTTCCTCTGGAGGGCATCTTCAGGACTCTCTAGATTCCCCGAGTTAGAAATTACTGTGACGGCTGATGATAATTCAGTCGCGGTTTGCGACAGCGGCAACAAGACAATAAAAACCAACTACGACTGGGTAGAAAAATTCCTGCATGATGATCCTGATCTGCACGACTGGTTTCGTTTGCACTGTTTTGCACAACTGCCTGACTTCCTAGGTTATATGTCTGCTTTGAAGAATCAATTCAGGCAACAGGAAGGTATGTCTCGTGTATATATACACTGAAAAAAGCACCATTTTCTTGCATCGGCTTAAGTATAATTAGTTACTATAACACAATTTATTGCCATTATGAAGTTGCCTACTTCTGAAAGCTTGTAACTACCATAATGTGCTTTTTAGAAATGCAGTCAACGATAACTTCAAATTAAGCATGATAGGCCTATATATTTGTGTTTCTTTCCAATTCTCTCTTGCTTTTATTTTGAAACTGATTGGTTCCTAAACTATATGCCCCAGCTGGCATCACACCATTGGGATTTGTAGCTTTATTTGTCAAGCAATTTCAAACAAAACATAGTATTAGCATACAAAACGTTTATTCATTCACGGTTACTATTACTATTGGTCATTTTGCTATTATCTGACTAGATATAAGTAAAAATTACTTAAACTCTTTTGTTATTATTCAAATTGTCACACCTGTGTTTAATTCCTCCCTTCTCTCAATACTATGGAGCTATGGTACAGCTTACCAATCTTAGTTCCTGGATCTCTGAACCTACTGTGGACAGTCCGAAAAAAGATCCAACCAAAACCCTTATTCCTTTAAAGGAATAGTACACCCAAAACATGATTAGCCTTCATTTTCTACTCACCCCCATGCTGAACAACACTCTGGAGTACTTTTTTGATATCTCAAATGCATCTGGAGATCTGGGAGGCTTCTTGCTGTCTGCTGACATTC
>JAGKQL010000026.1:5591002-5603561 GCA_018398635.1 Cyprinodon brontotheroides
GAATGTCAGCAGACAGCAAGAAGCCTCCCAGATCTCCAGATGCATTTAAGATATCAAAAAAGTACTCCAGAGTGTTGTTCAGCATGGGGGTGAGTAGAAAATGAAGGCTAATCATGTTTTGGGTGTACTATTCCTTTAATTTCCAGTGTCCCCATTAATTCTTCATAAGCTGTCTTTTTTAAGCTGTGTTGTAATATTTAGCCATTTTTGTTGCTGTTAGATATTGATACACTTCACTTTTCAGTTTTTTTTTTGTTCGATGGAGTTGGATCCTCCTACTACCCACCAAATGCTTGTTTGATAAATATTTTTTGTTTATATTTTTCTTTTTTAAATCATTATTAATTGACATAAGATCAGGGCAACCAGCTTAATGTCCTGATGCACCTTAATTAACTTTAAGTAGAAACCAATGTTTTAGCATTTGAATATCATGCTCAATTTGATGTGTTTTTTCAAAAACTGTGAAAGATAACTACAGTGCTAAGAGCTGTTCCGTCTGTATTTCTTTCTCAGGTGTCCATATTTTACAGGTGATCTTTTCCTGTGAAATGGATGAGGAGACTCACAATGCTAATCCTGTTTTGCAGTATGGATATGATACAGAAGATTTGATTGCACTGGATTTTAGGACTCTGTCATGGATTGCTCTAAAACAAGAAGCCATACCATTTAAAATGGCGTGGGACACTGACAAAGAGAGGATTTTGTTCAATCAGAAAGTTCTTACCCAGTTGTGCCCTGAATGGTTGAAGAGAGGATTGAACAGTGGGAAGAACCTTTTGCTGAGAACAGGTAATCAAATGACACAATCCAATTATAGTGATTTTATTTAAAAACAGGCTGATATTCGTTTTCTTTCACTTTTATTCTTTATCTAAGTCATAACAATCATAAAAAGTAAATTAACATTAATAATAAATGTTCTAAACCCTACAGGAAGTCCGCCATTTTGAATTGAACTTTACCCTATTGTAAAAGAACTGACCAACTTGATAAATTTGTAAAAAAAAAAATCAGCCTTTCATGCAAATGAGCTGAAAGTTTAAAAAGATTCACTTCATTTAAAGCTTCAGCTGATCCAAAATGCTGCAGCCAGAGTTCTGATGAAAATTAAAAGAGAGATCATATCTCTCCTATCTTGTAGCTTCTCTTCATTGGCTTCCTATTAAATCCAGAATAGAATTTAAGCTCTCCTCCTTCTCATATATAAAGCCTTAAATGGCCAAGCTCCATCTGATATCCAAGAGATCTGATTGTTCCTTATGTCCCTAACAGAGCACTTCAGCCTCAATCTGCAGGTTTACTAGTGGTTCCTGTAGAATTTCTAAAAGTAGAATAGGAGGCAGATCTTTTAGTTATCAGGCTCCTCTCCTGTGGAACCAACTACCAGTTTTACTGTAGTTGTCAAGGCAGACACCCTGTCTACTTTTAAGGGTAGGCTTCAACTTTTCTTTTTGATAAAGCTTATAGTTAGAGTGGCTCAGGTTATCCTGAGCTATCTCTATAGTTATGCTGCTATAGACTCCCAACAATTTGTTAGTTGATTCTCTTAACGCTATGATCTCTCTGCTTTTTCTTATGGTAGCTTCAGCTTGTCTGTTCCTGATTGCCTGTGACTCCATCCTGGAGATAAATACTATCAGCTGTGCTGCCTCCATCAACACCTTTGTTTGTAGATGTTCGAGCTTAGCCTGTTTTTCAGTGTAGTCCTGTTTCTCTGACAGTGACTGGCTTGATGTGCTCTCTTCATCCTCTTACGTGGGGGCTGGCTCGGAGCTCGTCTGCCTGGCTGTGTGTTTCCTGGACGAGGCTGCCTGTGGAGCTGGTTAACAGTTGCCTTCTTTATCTCTGCTTCATTTTCTATGTCTGCTTCTGTCTCCTTGAACCCCAAACACCTCGGCAGCACAGCGATGCGCTTGTGTGTCTCTGCTGCCAGCAGAGTCTCCGCTCACCGTTACTGAGCATAATCCTATCTAACGTATGTTCCCTGTTCAACAAGCTGGAAGAACTGCAACTGATGCTGGGAAAACATAGGGACTTCTCCTCATCTGCTGTTTTGTGCTACACTGAATTGTAGCTGTGTGGATTAATACCGGACTCTGTGCTGCAGCTGGCAGGCTTCCAACTCCAGAGTGGACAGAGCCACACAATTCTCCATTTAAGCAAAAGGTTTTAACATCAACAGTGACTGGTGCAACAGTGTGGCAGTGATCCAGCAGCACTGTTGCCCAGACCTGGAATCCTTCATCATAAACTGTAAGCCTTTTATTTATCCCGCAAGTTTGCTTGATTTATTCTGAACGAAGCCTACATCACGTCACATGCAAATGTGCAGATCGTATATTTATTACGCTGTCCCCTGTGCTGCACTGGGCCAATCCAACCACATCATGTATCACCAGATTCCTGCTTACAAGCCAAAACTAAAGCTCTGCAAACCTGTAGTGAGGACATCAAAGAAGTGGACCAGTGAGGCTGTGGAGGATCTTCAGGCGTGTCTGAATTCTACTGACTGGGGTGTATTCAGGGCTGCTACCAACAGTCTAGCTGAGTACACAGAGGATGTGACATTATACATCAGCTTTTTAGAGGACTGCTGTGTTCATCATGAATTAGGGTGTGTCACAATAACAACAGACCCTGGTTCACAGCCAAACTCAGAAGATTAAGGTTGGATAAGGAAGAGGCCTTCAAGAGTGGGGACAAAAGCAAATTCAAAGACGCAAATACAAGTTCAGCAAGGCTGTGAAAGAGGTTTTTATAAGAACATACCGTTGATGTTCACATTGGAGAGAACTTAATATTATTGCACAATTCAGTACAAAGACAAGTATTTTATGCCAGACAATGTCTTTTACCTGTAGTTTAAGCCTTCTGACTTAAGCATCGTATGTACCCTGCTCATCTAGTGGTGAACTTATTGGCTGGTTTGAAAGACGCACAGAGGTGAGGGAACATTAGCCTGGGTGCCATTCCGAACTTAGTCCCGCCCACAAAGTTTGAGGTCGGGAAGTTCGGTCTGGCTCTGCTCCATAGTAGCGCGAGTATTATCGCCCACTGTCAGGCGATCCAATCAAATTGTCAGGGCGGGCTTTATACGATGATGGACAGATGACCAACAGTAACGTAATCAACCACGTGACCAATGCGCGCTTGGGTGACAACAATAATGGCTGCCGCTGGAGAGTTTAGGTGAGTAGATTCTGCTATTAGGTCTGTTCTAGAAGATATCGACAGCAAATTAATTATAAAAGAGGAACAGAGAAACGCGATCAAGGCTCATCTTCTGATTATAGGCGTGAAACTGCACGCTTTGATTTTTGTGGACAACAACTATGCCTCGCTTAACATACGTCACGCACTCCATTGCTCTTATTGGTTGTAGGTCTATCCAATTGAGTGCAGAGGCATTTTTTTTCCTGGTTCGTTCGAAACACGCCCCATAATCACAGCTCTATGGAGCAGTATCAGACTCATATTCTGACTAGAATTGAGTCGGACTACGTCAGGCTAAGGGAACATAGGACCATATTCAAAATGCTTTATATTGATTAAACAATAAAATAAAAGTGAACTAATAATAGAACAAAAACAATTGGGGATAAAAACATAATGAAAGCTGGTAGTAAAGCACATAAAACAGTTGATACAGAAGATTATTTTGCAAGAATTTGTCTCTCATGCTGGCATGAATCAAATAGGAAAATATTTGCAGACCCTAATTAACTTAAAACACAAAAAACTGTCTAATTTAACTCCAGATATAAAAAGAGAAAGTGTTTTTTTTTTTTTTTAATCTTTTCAAGTGACCTGATGAGTTTTAACTGGATTTGACTGCTACCACTAGCTGTGTTTATTTCTTGTTATTTTTATTGTAACATTTATCCTTGATCACATTCATTTCCCCATTATCTGAATGATCTTGCTGTTTGGTAACCCTCTATCCAACCACGTGGTTACCCCCTTTTTTTTCCTCTTTTGTCCTTTCCCAGAGCATCCCACTTTGTCTCTGCTGCAGAAGACTCCTTATAGTCCTGTCAACTGCCACGCTACAGGTTTCTATCCTGAAAGAGCCCTGATGTTCTGGAGGAAAGATGGGGAAGAGATTCATGAGGACGTGGAACATGGAGAGATCCTTCCAAACAATGATGGAACCTTCCAGATGGGAGTTTACCTGAAAATCTCCTCAATCAGTTTTAAAGACTGGAAGAGATACAACTGTGTGTTTCAACTCATAGACAAAGAGGAAAAAATCATCCAACTTGATGAAGCAGAAGTAAAAACCAACAGAGGTTTGTATAAAAGCCCTGTTTCTTCTTGTGTGTTTTGTTGTTTCATTAGTTTAATGAATAATATGTCCCATTCCCTTGTTTTATGTTTTACAAATATTTGTTGTCACACTCTCAATGAGGCTTTGGCTTTTCAGGACTTTTTTTGGTTTACTTCGACACACAGGCCTCAATCTGAAAGCTTACTGTTTAAAAACACTTGCAAACCTCTAAGCACAGGCAAAGCTACTTAGATACTGCAGTAATAATTATTCCTGTAAAATTAGCAAAGCAGGAAGCACAGTCAAGATTCAGTCAGGAAGATCTTCACACTCCACACTTACTGCCGCTTCTCTCTCTCCAATCAAAATGTTATCTTTGTGTTCTTTCCTTCATATCTCAGAACACAAATACAACCAACAACTGTTGCTTGAAGTCAGTTAAACTACATATTAGAGGTAAAACTCTGAAATTAAGGGAGAGCTACTTGCCTGTCCAGGAAGATGGGATTGCTGACCTGTGCTGTTGTACAGACCAGTCTTCTTCTTCTTTTTACCACCCACTGGAACACAAACTTTCTGTCATCAGAATCTGACAACACCGGCCCAAGCATGTCCCTACAAAACAGAAGGGAAGCACATAGAACAGAAAAACATAAAAGATCTGCTCCCTAGCACCTGGACTTTTGTCAAATCAGCAAAAAGAAATCAAAAGACAGCTACAGCAGCAGAACAGAACGGTGAGAAAATGAAACACAAAAACATAGCCATCCCATATGTTGCTGGAGTCTCTGAAAAACTCAAGAGGAATATCTCCAAACACAAAATCCCAGTACATTTCAAACCAAACAAGACCCTTAGACAGAGACTAGTGCGTCATAAGAACAAAACCCCCAGACCTAAGATGAGCGGAATGGTGTATGCAGTTCAATGCAGTGAGGAATGCTCTGATATTTATATTGGAGGAACCAAACAACCTCTCCACAGACGCATGGCCAAGATTCGGCTATGCATCTACACCTTAGACAAATGACATTCTTTTTAAGGACCAGAATGTCAACAATTGCATTAACGACCCCCCTTCAGAGGCATAGACCAGTATCGGGTATTGCAGGCTAACAAAGAACCCAAATGACTCCCCATGCCAAGGGGTGGACCTGCTCTTCTAGTTCAGTTGCATGTTTTCTAAGCCAAAACAGGTTTGAGGTAATTCCTACATTTTGAATTGAAAAACCTTCCTGGATTAGAAGTGAAACATCTTCAAACTTGGAAACTTGTTTTTATTTTATTTTTTTTACTTTTTTGTAATTACTATGACCTCGATGACTGAAAAGCTTTACCAGCATCAGTTGACAGAAATATGCGTCTCATTTCTCTCACAATTTCTTCAGTTTATCTACATAAATGATCAAACCAACCCTGACTGAATAAAATTCATCAGGTATACCCCTGACACCATACTTAATTTTCTTAAGATCCAGGTACAGCATGATGTCTTTAAGCCACAGGGAGGATTTAAGAATTAAGGTAGATATCCATTCCACAAAAATTATTCTATGTGCTAAGATGGATGAAAATGGAATACTCTTTGCTCCTCCTCTTTATTTGGGGATCTTATAATACTTAAAAAAATAAAGCTCATTCAACACATGGTGCCAGCATAATATCTAATGCCTCTTCCGTCAGGACCTCAGAACCTTGTACCCAATATTCAAACCAACAGATCAGGATGATCTACAACAGGCTTTATTTTTAACAAACTGTTCAAAAAAAAACAAAAAACTGGGAGCAGCTGGCCATCAGTGGAGCAGATAAATAGATTCTCTGCAGAGAGGAAACGAAGGTCAGTGACTGGATCGTCAGGCTGATAGCAACTAAGAGCAAAAAGTCACTGATCTGGTTCAAAGTCCAGTCTGACCCCTAAAGAAGGGAGGGAGATTGTCAACTGCTTTTAGCCGAAGCCGCTTCCTGAAATCCAGGTTGAGAATCCAAGCCGAGATCAGTAACACAGTCCAAGTTCGGTACATGAGCAGAATCCAGGAAGACAAAAACTGACAGAACAGACAAGGCAAAAATGTAAATATCCAGAAGCAGAAAACGGGTCAGAATCACATAAAAACTTACTTGAACACTAGAGTTACTCTCACAAACAGCTCACTGATGGTAGGCAGGCAAACAACATAAATAGCTGAGGGAATCGGGTGGAAATTATTGACGTTAATCACCCGCCGGGCTTAGACAGGTGAGCAGGAGCAAATGAAAAAGCCAACCATCAGTGCCAAGACCATGACATCTTCAAGGTGTTTCAAAATACCAGCCCAGTAAACCTGCAAACAGGGACAGGAGCAAAACATGTGCATTATTACATAAACATCTCATTATTTTTGTGTTTTGGATGTTTGCCTCAGTTTTTTTATTAAATCTACAAGAACTCATCTCTACCTCACTCATCTCTGCTTTTGGGTCCTCAAGAAACCTCACCCCCCTTGTTGACAGGTCAACCATAAACCCCCCTTTATTTGCCCTGCTGACACAAAACTTCTTTCCGTTATACAGTCCCAATCTCCGACTTATGTCCACAGATTGCAAGACTGTGGTTGGTTTAATCAGCGACACCAATGAGTCAAACTAGAGAAATTATCCGATTTTGTTTACCCTGTAAACTGAACATTTTGGGTATGGGTCAGCATCTTGCCACATTCAGAAGTACTCAGACAACACAGCCTTTTCTGCATTTGAAAAGCAGGTGCAACAGAGTATGTGAGCTTAGACCCTTTCACTGTTTGGAGCAGGGGGAACGGTTTTATACTGAATAGTTGTAAGACCAGAAAGGTGGCTGTGAACTTGGCAGGGAGACAAAATAACATTGGCCTCGGTGTCACTTAGAAACCAAACATTCAATGCTCTTTGGTAAACCTGTGGATTTTTTTCAAGAGGAAAGAAAATGGGTTACCACTACAGAAAAGGTCTGTTGTGTCACTAAATTGTAACTCAGTCTGTTTTGAAAGCCAGCTACCTTGTAGCCCGGCATGTGGCATGGAGTAAAAAAGCATTGAATATAGCAGAGGGTTTGATTCTGCCCGTTTCTGTGGACATGTGCTGTGAGATTATTGGAGAGGCTGCTGCAAAAATCTTGCTTACCATCCGACTTTCAAATGACACTGTGAGAGACCGAATTGTGAACATGGCTTCAGACATACATCATCAGCTTCTGAAATGAATATAAAGCAGCCTGTTTCATTCTTTGTAACTTGATGAAATTCTACTCTGCCAAAACTCCTGTGCTGCACCTGGTCTTAATTCGCTATCACTGGGACAGTAACTTGCATGTGGAAATGTTGTTTTGTGGAGAGCTACCAACCAGAGCTACAGCTCAGGAATGTTTCCATTGCATCGATAAATACTTTAGTGAAAATGGCTTAGATTGGCAGAACTGTGTTTTGGTGTGAAGTGGTGGTGCTGCGGCAATGTCTGCTTAACATCGCGGCATCATTAACCAGATGTGGGATCACACACCAAAACTATATAGACTCACTGTTTTCTCCAACGTGAAAACCTTGCTGCAAAAAAGATCTCACCAAAGTTTCCTGAGGTGATGGATGTGTGAAAACTATTAACTTCATTAAAAAGAGCACTGCTAATTCCAGAGGCTTTGCAAAGCTTTTCGAGGATATAGAAGCAGATCATGTCCAGCTCCTGTATCACAGTGAGTTCAGATGGCTCTAAAGAGCACAGATGCTCAAATGTTTGTTTGAACCGAGGAATGAGATCTGCTCTTTTCTTACTAAGCCACAAAATCTCCTTTTGCGCTTCGCTATACCCAAATGGAGTTTGTAGCTAAACTTGCCTACCTTTGTGACATCTTTTTACTACTGAAGCAGCTGATCATCACTCTATAAGGGAAACATAGCTAAATATTTGTGGTTTTAGACAAAGTTCAAGCTTTCAAAAAGAAGCTTGTTGTCTGGAAAAAGTGGACCAAAGAAAAGAGGATTGACATGTTTCCACTTTTGTCTGACTTTTTAGATGCCTCTCCTCAGGTAGAGATCAGTGATAGTCTGTCAGCACCTGTCACATCTAGCTGAGAAATTTAAAGTACTTTCCTGAGGATCCGAGAGATAGATTAATTTGGATTCTTGACCCATTTTCTGTGGATCCTTTTAAAACTTCTGTTGCTTTGCCTTCATCCCTGAAATTCCAGCTGTTTGAAATTTCAACTGACAGCTCGTTAAAGTTGCTGTGGGTAAAAGAGAACCTGGGTTCCTTCTGGATTTCTGTTTCTAAGGAGTATCCATGTCTTGCACTAAGTGCAGTTCTCCTCCTCCCTTTCAAAACCACATACCTGTGTATATCAGGATTCTCCATTGTGGCCACAACAAAGACCAAAGCCAGAAACGGACTTGGAGCAATACTAGAGGCTACTCTGAGGTTTGGTGCTTGCCCCATTCCAACTAGAATAGACCTTCTTGTGGCTGAGAAGCAGGTCCCAGTGGGCCATTTATGTAAGAACACAGAAAAGAAAGCGTATGGTCTGAAAAAAAAAATAATGTAATGGGACTGTTCTCTATCTGTCACAAAATTGAGTACTCGTCTGGTTCTATCATGCCAAAATTATGGTTTTTGAAGCATTTTTCGAATGTATTTACAGATAAAAAGCCCAAGTGTGTCATTAATGGACAAACATAAAGCAAGAGTAAGGTTTCTTGGAAAATGAAATGTTGTGACTGTTGTTCATTTGTCACATAATGACAAATAAAGGTTGAAGTAATTTTCCGATTGATTCACAGATTAAGGCTGTAACTTTTTTGAAACTTGAAAAATAAATGTTCTTGTGAGTATGTTGTTTTTTTTTTAATGAAGTATCAGTTTGTGTTGTTCTTGGATTTAGATATCAGAACGCTTTTAATATCATTGTGCAAGATATTTCATATTACTCTAACATGCAAACATTTCGGTAACCCATGATATTATTGGTATTATAAATGGGCCCTGGGCAGATTTGACTGGAAAAGTTGGGCCCTGAGGTCAAGGTAATTCAATTCTACAAATATCTGGGAATTTACCTCAACACCAACCTAGAATTAAGTATGAATACATATCGAATTTATTTTATTTTTATGTAAGCAGTCAGTTTCTGCTCAGCAGTCTGCTTTGACCAGTCCTGTATTCTTTGGGGTTGTTTGTTGGGTCAACAGTATAACTGTCAGGAATTTTAACGGGCTTGACAAACTGATCAGGAAATGTGTATCTGTCTGTCCACCCATCTATTCTGTTCACACTTCACCAAATACTGTTACAAGCTAATATAGCCTAGAAAATGATAGTCTGTGTTTATATAGCACCTTTTATTAAGCTGCGGGTCTAGAACACACTTTACACTACCATTAGTCTTTCATGTTTTCACACACTGATGATGGTGAGCAGCCACAGCTGCCCTGGTGCACACAGACAGAAGTGAAGTTGCCGTACACGTTCACCACTGGGCTCTCTTACCCCCATTAGTTGGCAACGTGGGTTAAGCGTCTTGACCAAGGACGGCAAAGAAGAGAGACAGAGCTGGGGTTCATACCTGTCACACTACAGCTGCAGAATGAACTCCGGCATCATTGACCGCTACTGCTCCTCTATATTTTTAACATTGAGTATTTAAGATTCCCAATTCCTAACTGAAGATGTTTTATAATTTTTCTTTATGATGTTGTATGTTGAGAGTTTAGAAGTTAAAATCAAGATTGAGTTAGAAAAAACTAGAGAAAGGGAATTGCACTGTTGTGGCTTTTTGTGATTTTAATTTTTCTTTGTTCACCAGAGAGACCCAGTAACTCAACAATCCTCATCATAGCTGTTGTGGTTTCATCTGTTCTTGTTTCCATTGGGGCTGCTGGATATGTGGCCTATAAAAAGAAAACAGGTAAAAGAGTTGGACTGTGTATCTGAAATCTAGTTACTGCTATGTAATGTTTTAGTTGTGTTATGATTTGTAATAATTGTATTCTGGATCTTTCTGACCTTTTAGTTCCTGAGAGGAGGTTGGAGCTCACTGAGACGCTGAACCCAGAGACTTGATCAACAAACAGTTGCCCAGTGTGGGGATGTCTGTGTCTGTGAAATATAGTGCATACTGTTTTGTTTCCTTTCTTAACATGCATCATAGAACGATTTGTTTTACAGACCAGATACTGGATGAGTTAGTTTTTAACTATTCTAAAACCTGTTTCTTTTCACCACAGATCAGATTCAAACGATAACCTACTAAACCTGATTTGATCTTATCATAGTTTCACTTTGCACCAGGTAAAACTATTCAGTAGATAAAACTTTAAGATTTCATGATGGGTATTAATGACATATTATAAAGAGACCAAAGATTTGTGGCTGAAGACAGAAACAAAGGGAAAAAATCCTTTGACTTTGAGAAATTTCTACATTCATGATAAGGTTGGATCCATGGTCAGATGCTGTCAACCTCTCAAAAGCAGTTAAAGTTATGTGGGGGTTTTTTTCAGTGGTTTCCTGGCAGTGATTGTTTTTGTTTTTTTAGCCACTACCAGTTAGGCTGGTTGGGCTGCAATAGAGATATTTTTGGTCTCCAAACACAAGAAACAAAGATAGATATCAAAACAATTTTTTGTCCAATGAAAAAAAAAAAATGTAGAGCAAACAACCAAGACTTTGCTCTTTATATTTAAAGGGCCTATAATATGCAAAATCAACTTTTTGAGATTTTAAAAAGCTGTTATAATGCTATTTCCCTATCAAAATCATGCCCAGAGTGCTAATTCAATTGACTCATGTGTCTGAGTAATCCTCATTAATTTAGCTGTCTCAAGTGCAGCCCTTCCTGCACAGTGACAGCAACTGTTCTTTTTTAGCTAAGTCATAAAAAAGTGTTCTTCGCTGCAAAAGCACTAAAAAGATTTCCTTTCTAGAGAGCCTAAGCACCAGAAGTACCATGATATCATGAAATGGCAACACCTGTTAATAGTAAATGAATAGTCTATAGTGCCAAAGGCAATATTTTGCATAGTTGACTTTGGAAGATGTAAAAAAAGCATGACTTAGAGCATTTAAACAATACTATAATCGTACATATTATATATGTTTGTGTAAATAAATATTTTTAAACCAAGAGTAATTTGCTTCATCACTTTTTAATCATAACACTCAGAGTAACATTAAGACTCTTTCACTTTTAAACGCTTAGCCTCAATGTTTCTTTTATCCTATCATTAGCAGCTGCTAAGTTATTGGTTTTTTTAACCAAATCATATTTTAGATTTGTTCATTACATTTTTTTCACTATTTATCAATTTCAACTTACTTTGATACATATTATATCCTTTGTGCTATATATATACACTCTACCTGCAAATGATTGTTTGAGAAATAAATTTGTTCTCAGTCTGTGAACCACTTGAGATAAGCTTGGCGTCCCTACTAACTGTAAGTCTACCTCTGCCACTGCTCCTTCCTAACCCATTTTTAAAGAAACATCAGCCAGAAGCAACTAGATGTTTTTAGCAGGGCTGTGATTGTAAGCATTGTGGTTGGATTTGCACAAAACATTTTCTGATCTGAAGGACAGAAAATGAGCCTCTAGAAATTAATGAGGTATGTGCTAAAAGTTTTAAGGGTCAGAATATAAAATGCAATGTTTCAACCAGAAAGTTATAACACTGTAGGTTAATGTAGGTATTGATTCTAAACTGTTAACCACCGTTTTAAGAAATATATTTGGAGTAATGATCAGACGGAGCACTTTCACTTTTCGTTGTAGGAACAAGAAATATATATATCTTTCAACTGGCTTTTTATGTAGGCCTAATTTAGAACAGTGTGTATCAATTTGTTAAATACACATCTATTTTTCCATGATTATATGCTGAAATAGAGTTCATAAGTTTGATGCTGTCAGTCCACAGACACTAGAATGTCTATAATAAAATGTCACTAGAAACTCTGAGCAGTTTCTGTAAAGTTATGCTTGCAGAAACCCGACTAAAACGCATTAACAAAAAAGTCATCAGTTCTCTAAAAAGGATGTTAATTGTTCAGGGACACCTTTGAAACTCTGGACAGGAATGTAGTAAGTTTTATATTGTATGGGTCTGTTTTTAAGATCAGTCTCGATTATGTTATTTAAGAAGAGGTTTGAAAAAAGCAGGTTTTAAAAAGGTTTTGAAATACATCAGAGGAGAATGAAACATGCTGGTTTGGAATTAAACTGTTTCACCTTTGCAATGTTGAGCATCAGAAGGACAAAAATATTGCTTCATTCTTGTTACCTAA
>JAGKQL010000026.1:5604061-5614616 GCA_018398635.1 Cyprinodon brontotheroides
GTGAATTAACTTTAGGCTAAGGTTAGGGTTAGGAATATACTGATAATTGTTAAGGTAAAAGTCAGGGTTTGGTGTGAATGCAGTAACTAAACTGAATGTAAGTCAATGTTATGGATAGAAATACAAACTTGTGTGTGTGTGTGTGGGCAGAGGGGGGACAGATAGACAGGCAGATATAAGAGGGAGACTCAACAGATAAAACTCACAAATAAAAAAGTGCAAGAAAATTGTTCTTCTCTGGGGATTATTAACATTGCTTATACCTTATTTACCACAGTTGACAGGTTAATTAACCCCTCTATGACTGTAGCATCTGATCTCCACTCTACCATGGTCTTCAATGTTTGCTACGTTGAAAGCCTAAAGACACAAGCCTAGTAAACTAGCCTTACATGCCAGCGGACAAAATAATTTTTGCCTGCGAGTTTGGTCTAGCCTCAATCAATGCCCCAGGCCCTAAAACTGGCAGGCCAATCACAACGCAGAGATGTGCTTTGAATTTCTGGATGCAAAGAGGGCGGGGTTTTGAGGGCGGGACGACAAAGCTGCGCAATGCTGAAGAAAGCACAACAAGAAGGATAGCAACAATGAATGAATAGTTCTCCTTTGACTCAGCTTTGGAATCAGTTTAGGAAAGTTTAGACTTGGGGTTTTCGTTGAAACGTGAGCAGGAAGAGGCCCTTTGCTTATTCATTTTTTTCGCCGCTTTACCCACAGCACTCACCAGCTTACCCACTCCCCCACAAGCTTTCTGTCACGCTTAGAGTCAGTTGCGCTCATTGCTTGATTACACATTTAATTCCACATTTAGTCTGGTTTATCATGCTATAAAGACACCCTAAAGATTAGAGGGGCTTTCTGAAAAATGTCCAGTACCAAAGTTGTCTACAACTGAAGCTGATTTTTATTGTTTCCCAATTTCACCAAATAAACTACAACAACCTATGATGCATTATAGCCCAAATAAAATCTTCCTCCTATTGCTTTGATTTTTTTACCCACAGCTTTCTTTAGAACAGCTCTTTCTGTGCAACACATTCTCTTACTCAACTTGTAAAAAGGCATAGGCTTGATCATAAGCCCCTTCATATCAGATACTGAAAGGATAGGTTTACCCCCCATGCAGCATGCACCTCAGTTTGCAGTAATTGTTTCACATTAAGCACGTGACCTGCAACAAAAATTGTTGTCTATAAAGTTATTGCTGGTAGCTTTAGGAGTGTATGGTAACATATAAACTAGTGTTTGTAAAGGTGTAGGGGTTAGGGTGAGGGATGGGTTGCAGTTAGTTTATAAGCCTTCAGTTCATAGATAATTTTTGCAGGTTCCTGTCACAAACTCTCATATACCCTGCATGTCAATAAATGACAAGTCAATAAATGACAATGTCATATTGTGGTAGACCTACTGCCAATTTTAAACATTACACAACAAACACGTTAGAGTGAGGCTACTTTGGCATGTCATGACGTCTAATTTAACTCAAATTATTAACACATCCTGAAAAAACAATTATCAAACTGCTGTTAGGGACATGGACAAGCTGCTACTGCAGAACTAAAGGCTTCTCTCAAACCTCCTGTTCATCAATGAGATTTCTGACAAAATACTGTATCAGCAATTACCTTCCTAACAATGGAAGTCACTTGTTCCACTTATCTGGGTATAGCATACCTTCAGAGGCTCATAAGAGAGCAGCAAAGTCTCAGCAAGAACTTGAAAAACAAATAATCCCCACCCCCCCACCAAAAAAATAAAAAATCAGCTAAAGTGAATCCAGAATACTGCTGCCCATGTCTTCACTAAAACTAAGACAGTTGAGAACATTCTTCCAGGTCCACAGTCTTTCCAACGGCTCCCCATATCTTTAGGAATCAACTTTACAATATTTCTGTTCAATAAATCATTGAATATAAAGATAAACTTGCCTTAGCTAAAAATAAATTTACTCACCATGTCTGTTCCTTATCCTCCATACCAACAGAGTTGCACTGACGATGATTAAAAGCAACAGAAAAACACCAGCTGTGATAAACAAGTATTTTCCAAATGACGAACCTGGAATCACAACAAAATATGTCTCCGAAAAATTGAAGTTATTTTTATTAGTAAATCATCAGCCATTAGAAACACTCTTTAAATTAGTATTAGATGATGGAAGTAGGCAGAAACAACCACCGGTTAACTACGAGTTGCTTACAGCTGACAAGCAGTATAATCATAAAGCTATGCATTTCTTGTTAAAAATACCTTGATTTGTCTTGATAATGGCTCCATCCAGTCTGGTTGTGACGTTATCTTCATTACTGGAGAACTGAAATAGGCAGTCATATCTTTTCCAGTCTTCATCCTTGATTGATGCAATATTGAGATCCACTGTCATCTGGAAGGTCCCATCTGTGTTGGGGAGGATCTCTCCTCTCTCCACACCTTCATGGAGCTCCTGCCCATCTTTTCTCCAGAACACTGAGGCTCTTTCAGGATAGAAACCAGTGGCATGGCATGTAACTACCGAGGTTGGATTCTTCTGCAGGAGAGACACTGAGGGATAAACTACAGACACAAGTCAAAGGAAATGTTTGGTTAAAAAAAACATCTGAGGTTAGAGAGATTCCTTAAATTCTACACGGAATAGTACACGTCTAACAATTTAAAGATGTTTGAGTTATTTGATAACATAGTCGCTATAAAATATTAGATTTCATAAGTTAAAAAGGTTATGATTATAACAGCTGCAGTGGGGACAGTTTTTAATGAACGGACAGAAATTAAGAAAACAAAACGAAAAAACAACAATTTTTAGGAAATGTTAAGTCTGTTTTTTTTTATACTTAATAAACGTATCAAATAAACCTCTGAAAAGACAAAAAAAAGTAAACAGAGTTGAACTTTTCCTAAACATCAGTCACACTACTGATGATTAATTGCATTTGTCTTTATAGGGAGGTGGGAAGTCCAGAATAGACTTAGACAAAAAGATATATTATTAGACAGTTAATGAAGGGTTAGATTTAGTCATAATGAGTAAAGGTCAAAACTCTCAGGGTGGGATGTACAATAAATGCATTAACGTCGACTCTGGTGTTTTAACATGCAGTTAACCAGTTTCAGGGTTCGTACACCTTTTCCAAACTCAAAATCCAGCACTTTTCAAGCACTTTCAAGTCCACATATAGTTCACTGATGATGAAGACGACGGACACGTCCCCGAAAGAAATAGTTACAATTTCAAGCATTTTCAAGCATTTCATCCAAAATATAAGCACTTTTCAAACCTTGATAACACAACGTCTAAATTCAAGCATTTTCAAGGATTTCCAGCACCCGTACGAACCCTGCAGTTTTTATATGCTTAATTCTAACATTAGGACCTAAAAAAAAATGTTTGCATTAGTGGTCTTTAAATTTAAAGTTTCCTGACAGGAAGTGGGGTTTAAACATGGGTCTTGCCCTGACATACTATGACATATTCAAGAGACAAAGAAGTTGGTTTCGGGGTTAAACAAAAACATTATCTATTGTTATACCTGCTTTTTGCAAAGAACTTCTGCTGTATCTTAAATACAGCTGAAGAAAACTTTTGCAATCTTCTGCTAGTGCATGCCTCCTGTTAGAGTGATAACTATCCTGTGTTTCAACCAGAAGGGTCATAAACTTTTATGACCTCCTGTAGGTCATGAGGCAGAATCACACGGATGTGTGACTCCATCCAGCCAGTTGGTCAATTCACACTTTATCTTGTTACCTGCATCCTCCCAGACAATGATTACTGGCTATTTCTGTTTTAGGCCCGCCTGTTTGATGTTGTAAACCGTTAATAAAAAGGCTTTGCATATGAAGGATCTGTGGGAGAAAGGTGATGGTTTTAAAGCCAGCATTCTTCTCTCCACCCGGCACACGCTGACGTCACAAAAATCCTGTTCTCTGTGTTGATCATTTTCCTTTTTTTCTTTTTTTAAACTCACATTTCTCTGGATTAAAACCCAACATTTTTTGGTGCTGAAACTCCGGGAGTCAAGATCCAATTGTCCAGGACCGTGCAGACCAAGGCCAAGAAATTGACGACAGCCGCCCACCCCTTTGCCGGACAGAGCTAATAATAGGTTGTCCAGCCCCGCCCTGACATCCTGGTGATCACTCTGCTGAGGACTGATTCGGTACTGAAACGGGTATTCAAGGTTTTTTTTAAAAGCTGGTCTGGGACTGTGTGAAAGCTTATAACTAGTTGTAGTCGCTAGAATATTTGACAAACAGGGTTTGTTGTGGGAGATCTGGGATCGGTATTCTATGCGTTTTGGGTCTGGGACTTTGTGTGAAAAGTTGCTATAACTAGTTGTAGTTGCAAGAATATTTGACTAAAACAGGGTTTGTTTACAAGTCTGGGACCGGGGTATTCTATGCGTTTGGGTTAAAGGCCCGGGGACCCTTGTGTGAAAGCTATAACTGGTTGTAGTTGCAAGAATATTTTACTAAAACAAAGTTTTGCTTGCAAGTTGGGACCAGGTATTCTTGTGCGTTTGGGTCTGGGACCTTTGTGTTCGCTTTGGCGAACTGGTTGTAGCTGCAAGAATATTTTGACCTGTTCTTAGTTTTGTTTACAGGTCTGGACCTGGGAGCTCTGTGCATTCGAGTCTGGGACTCTATGTTGGTTAAAAAATAAAAAATATTAGGCCTTAGGTGTGTGACTGTGTGAAAGTGTGTGAGGAAACAATCAAACCGCTGTGTACTGACTAAATTTTAAAATGGACAAGGCAGTAGTAAGAAGGAAATGCCAGATGATGTTAGGATGGATGGTGGCGGTTATTGTGGTGGTGGACCCAGAGTTTGCCAGAAAGTGGATTGAGAAGGAGGACTGGGATGGAAAGTTGAGAGTTGAGTCATTGGACAAAGATTCAGTAGAAGGTGGAGATGAAGTTGGTGTATAAACCAAAAAGAAAACAAGCTAAATACAGAAAAGAATTAGAAGAGTTAAATAAGTGGATTATGCGTTAAAAAAATAGGGAAAGCCAAATACAACAGAAGAAGGATAGAAAGACAGCTACAATTGCTGCTGTAAAAAGGGGTAAAGCAGATGAAGAAACTGCTGTATCCCCGCATGCTTCCTCACATCCTGATCCTAATCAAATCTAAGCAAGTGATGGGGGGTTCAAGCAGTGGCATCAGCTGCACAGGAAGGTGGAGATAAACCCCATCAACGGTGAATGTGAACACAGCCATGCACTGTTCCTCCCTCCAGTGGCCCCACCATCGGTGTGGTGATATTGGAGGAGCAGGAGCAGGCCCCTGTCCGTCGCCCCTCTGTGGATGGCATGGAACTCAGTGCCTCTGACTCTGTGTGAGCATGAATTGAAAAAAATCAGGGGATGTGAAGTTTGATCTGAAGCGTTACAGGACATCATGGAGGCTTGTGGAAGGGGGCCCATCTGCCCCTATTCATCCAAGATTGGCTGAATTAAAAACAAGAACAGGACCAAGATCCTGAGGGGGCATGTGCTTTTCTCTGGTGTTGCAGGTGGCTAACCTCATTGTGGTTAACACCCGACGGACCAAAATAGATGGTGACCCACTGACTGTGGACCCACTGTCTAAAATGACAGATGCAGAGATGCGACTGCTCGTCGGTGTTTACCTCCAGCCAGACAGAACCCAGTTAAATGGTTCGAGGATGTAAAAATAGATTGAGAAAATTCATGGCAGAAACAGGAAAGCCATGGGCAGAAAATCTAACAAGGCATTTAGACATTGACCCGGCTTAATCTGCGGATGCTGAAGCTAGCCACAAAACTGTTCGAAAACATGTAATCTGCCTAGTGCTCCCACAGGAAGGCCTGGAAGCCTGAGGACCGAAAGTGCTGATTAAAATCATCAAAAAGGAAAACTTGGAAAGCTCCGAGGTGGGAAGGACCCTACAAAGTGCAACTAACAACCCCCACTGCCGTGAAAATCCAGGAGTATAGACACACTTGGACATCCACCCAGAGTCATTGTAAAACTGATTAAAAACTTTCCACAGCAAAAAGCCCAGTTACTTTCTACATAAAATCCCAACACTAAGGTATAGATCTGTGGTGAAGTCCAGCTTCAAGGGGTTTGGTTTTTTTAGGACCACTCGTCTCAACGCTGGTGAAGTGAACAACCTAACCCAGTCTTTTAGAGTCCAGTTAGTGGGTGTTTCCTTGGACGGACTGGCAAAGATCTGAAAAACCAAAGTGGTTTTGCTGCCAGGTGATGACTGTTTGACCGGCCTTCCAAGGAACTCAAACTGACTGTCTGAAACAAAGGAAGAGCAGGATGATTTTTGATGGATCCACAGAAAGTCATCCTACAGTGCCAAGATGTGGTGGCAACATGCAAAACACATGTTGCTGAAGATTTTGAACAAAAAACAGACCTCTTTATGTTTATACTCATAAGCCCTACTCTCGACAGAGAGATTATTTTTAAAAAGTTTTTAAGCATTCTTTTACTCCTTGTGCTGAAGTCTCCTTTAATATTGTTGTGTTTTTGCATATTACAAACTTTAATTACTACTGAATTCCCTATCTGTGTACAATGTATTCATGATGTATGTAGTGAAAATCTTTTTAGAAGTGCTATATGCTGATGTTTTATGTAATCTTAGTGTGGAAATGTTGTAGGAGTGATAACTATCCTGTGTTTCAAATCCAGAAGGGTCATAAACTTTTATTAGACCTCCTTCTGTAGGTCATGAGTGGTAGAATCACACGGAGCAGTGACTTCCATCCAGCCAGTTGGTCCATCCACACTATCTTGTTACCTGCATCCTCTCAGACAATGATTACTGGCTCTTCTGTTTTAGGCCCCGTCGTCTGTTTGATGTTGTAAACTGTTATCAAAAGGCTTTGCAGCGTGTGCCGGGTGGGAGAAGGTGATGGCTTTCGCCAGAATCTTCTCCACCCGCACACACCGACGTCAAAAAACCCCGGTCTCTGTGTTGATCATTTCCTTTTAATCTTTTAAACTCACATTTTCTGGATTAAAAACCCAACACTCTCAACTGTTTCTGGTTCGAATCCTATTATCAAGCCTAATGGAAAGGCGAATTAAATCTTCGAGGGAAGCTGGTTCGTCGAGGGTTGCTAGTTCATCTTTAATCTGTTCGTTTAATGCCATGAAGAAGGCTCCCTTCAAGGCGCTTTGGTTCCATCCGGAAGCCGCCTTTCAACCTGTGAAGTTTTGCCGAAAATCTGCCACCCATGGCCTCGTTTGGGCGATGAAAAGCAGCTCGGAATCAATAGTTTACTCAGTTTCCTGCTGGAAACCCGGGAAAATCTGCGAATGGAAGTCAGTGGCAATTCAGCTGTCAAATCTTGCCTTGGTGCTCTCCAGTTCAGTGCTCTCCAAATAACTCCCCAGAGAAAAGAATGAACGTTATCTTCTTGTGATCTGGTGGAAAAAACTGCCAGGAGGCTCCAGCAAAAACCAACCCATACTGGAATGGGAAAATCCTTTGCAAATCTCTTCATGTTACCGGAGAATTTCTCTGGAAGACTAGGAGGGAACTCAGATGACGCCTCAGGTTGTGACCTCGGGAGAGGTATCGGACCCTGAAATAAGCTTAAGCCCGAATGCAGATGCAGCATTAGCGCAAAGACCAACCAGTGAAGTTAAAGCACAATCGGAAGCGATTTGGCTATGTGGCCCAACTAGAAGATTAACTCACGGAACGCCATTCTGTCCCAGGCTAGCCATTCTCAAACGCATCGCATTGAGGTGACTGCTTTTGGGCTCTTGAGCCGGCCGCAGTGCTTGTCAATGCTTATGGCTCGCATAGGTAATCCGGCACGCAGGAAACGTCAATTTAGAATTTTGATCACAGGGATGAAAAGTTTAACACGTTTATTTTGGTAATAACACACAGAATGTACTGATGCGATAGGTTCGCCTGGGTTCTGTTTTCACCCGAGCTCCGCGTGAGAGACAGAGCTGTTAAGGACTGCTGACAGGATTTGTTTCCAAGTGAGCTCTGATTGTACCTTGAGGGTTCTTGGAGGTTCTTTGGGGAGAGTCACTGCTGGTTCTGGAGGTGTTTATCAAGCAGAGTCTGATTGCTTTGCTTCAGCATCTCACGCCTAGCTTGAACAGACCTTAGCTTAGATTTTTCCAGCTCTGGTCCAGAACTGCTTGGAAAGTTCTCAGAGAATCTTCAGGGTTTGGCTCAGAGATTACGGCTACGGCAGGTTAGCTCTTCCTGAGCTTTCACCGGGGAGGCACGACGGGTTACCTGGAAACACAGAGATAGTGGTTAGAATCAACCTGGATTCAAGTCATGGAGATACTCAAAGATCTGAAGCTGCGTGACCAACTGGAACAACACTGCGGCGTTGAGGCAGGATCCGAAGACAGCTTATGTAGTGGATCCTCTGATGATCTTAATGAGCTGCAGCTGTGCGGGCTCCTCGAGAGGATCACGGCGGGCTCTGCTGGAGAAGGAGGATTTCTCCAGCTCCCAACCTCAAAGGCAATATTTTGCATAGTTGACTTTGGAAGATGTAAAAAAGCATGACTTAGAGCATTTAAACAATACTTTAATCATACATATTATATATGTTTGTGTAAATAAATATTTTTAAACCAAGAGTAATTTGCTTCATCACTTTTTAATCATAACACTCAGAGTAACATTAAGACTCTTTCACTTTTAAACGTTTAGCCTCAATGTTTCTTTTATCCTATCATTAGCAGCTGCTAAGTTATTGTTTTTTTAACCTAATCATGTTTTAGATTTGTTCATTAAATGTTTTTCATTATTTATCAATTTCAACTTACTTTGATACATATTATATCCTTTGTGCTATATCTATACACTCTACCTGCAAATGATTGTTTGAGAAATAAATTTGTTCTCAGTCTGTGAACCACTTGAGATAGGCTCGGCGTCCCTCCTAACAGTAAGTCTACCTCTGCCACTGCTCCTTCCTAACCCATTTTTAAAGCAACATCAGCCAGAAGCCACTAAATGTTTTTAGCAGGGCTGTGATTGTAAGCATTGTGGTTGGATTTACACAAAACATTTTCTGATCTGAAGGACAGAAAATGAGCCTCTAGAAATGAATGGGGTATGTGCTAAAAGTTTTAAGGGTCAGAATATAAAATGCAATGTTTCAACCAGAAAGTTTTAACATTGTAGGTTAATGTAGGTATCAATTCTAAATTGTTAACCACAGTTATAAGAAATATGTTTGGAGTAATGATCAGATGGAGTGCTTTCACTTTTCGTTGTAAGAACAAGAAATGTATATATCTTTCAACTGGCTTTTTATGTAGGCCTAATTTAGAACGGTGTGTATCAATTTGTTAAATACACATCTATTTTTCCATGATTATATGCTGAAATAGAGTTCATAAGTTTGATGCTGTCAGTCCACAGACACTAGAATGTCTATAATAAAATGTCACTAGAAACTCTGAGCAGTTTCTGTAAAGTTATGCTTGCAGAAAACAGACTAAATCGCATAAAAAAAATCATCAGTTCTCTAAAAAGGATGTTAATTGTTCAGGGACAACCTTCTTTGAAACTCTGGACAGGAATGTAAGTTTTATACTGTATGGGTCTGTTTTTAAGATAAGTCCCGATCATGTTATTTAAGAAGAGGTTTGAAAAAAGTATGTTTAAAAAGGTTTTGAGATACATCAGAGGAGAATGAAACATACTGGTTTTGTAGCCCATAGACCAATGGAATCAAACCTTTTCACTTCTGCAACGTTGAGCATCAGAAGGACAAAAATATTGCTTCATTCTTGTTACCTAAGCTGAGATATCAACCTGTGTTTAATTATTAATAAAGACTACATAGAAGGTGCAGACTTAAAAACCAAGTCACAAAAATATGCTTGGAAATTTTGCTTCAATATCCTACAGTTTGCAACAGAAAATTCATTTATATCTGATTTACAAAAAACTGATGTGTTTTTTCTTATTCAAAATTATCAGCTTACAGTAGTAGTTTTTTATCAAAAAAATTAAAAACAAAATCAGTTCCCTGAGGTGGAATCTACACAGGTGTTTTATTTATTTTTGATAAGTATCTTCATATGTTGAGTATAGTCTTTAATCCTGGGACATGTCTAGGAAATGATAATGACAAAATTTCCATAAGATGTTAGTTGCAAACATGTGACATCAGCTATCCTGCCTGTCCTAGGCTTCCCCCTGGTGTACAACTGAATAAATTAATAGCAGAGGAAGAGAAGAGAATTTGCAGCACCATGCAGCCCTGGCCTTATCCAAACCTGATGGAATAAGCGAGGGAGGGATGGATGGTGGCTTAATGGCTTGGTTGCATCTACCTAAATCAATGCTTAAGGTTAATATCAGCATAAAACAATGTTTTTTGTTGTCCAAAAATATGATGTAATATCATATTGCATAAAGCTGACCCAACAGTAGCTCTCTGATAGTGCTGCACCACACATAGGCCCCATGCTTCTGCAGAGCATAATGTGCTTCATTTTTCATACAACAGGTCTCTTAGTTTAAGCTTTAAAATATCCTTTTAAAACCATTGCTGTGTAAACAAAGAAAAACATGAGG